>SJXQ01008042.1:0-11266 GCA_006408695.1 Aepyceros melampus | reverse complement strand
TTCTGGATGCCTGATGTCCTCTGCTAGCATTCAGAAGTTGCCCTGTAGATTTTACTCAGCGTTGAGATGTTCTTTTGATAAGTTTGTAGGGGAGAAAGTGGTCTCCCCATCCTATTCCTCCGCCATCTTCCCACATGTGGGTTGTCTGTTTTTGATATTGAGCTCTTTGAATGTTTTGGAGATTAATCTGTCAGTTGCCTCATTTGCAAATATTGTCCCCCATTCTGTGGGGTTTCTTCTGTCTTGTTTACGATATCTTCTGCTGTGCAAAGGCTTTTAAGTTTAATTAGGTCCCATTTGCTTACTTTTGATTTGTTTCAATACTCTAAGGGGTGGGTCAAAAAAGACATTGCTGTGATTTGTGGCAGAGTGTTGTGCCTGTGTTCTCCTCTAAGAGTTTTAAAACGTCTGTCCTTATGTTTAGGTCTTTAATCCATTTTGGGTTTATTTTTGTGGATGCTGTTAGGGAGGGTTCTGATTTCATTCTTATACATGTAGCTGTCCAGTTTTCTCAGCACTGCTCATTGAGGAGGCTGTTTGTTCTCCATTGTATAGTCTTGCCTCCTTTGTCCTAGATTAATTGACCACAGGTGTGTGGGTTTCTCTCTGGACTTCCTATCCTGTCACATTGATCTATGCAATATATTTATCTTTCTGTGTCAGTCCCATCACTTCATGGGAAATAGATGGGAAACAGGGGAAACAGTGTCGGACTTTATTTTGGGGGGCTCCAAAATCACTGCAAATGGTGACTGTAGCCATGAAATTAAAAGATGCTTACTCCTTGGAAGGAAAGTTATGACCAACCTAGATAGTATATTCAAAAACAGAGACATTACTTTGCCAACTAAGGTCCGTCTAGTCAAGGCTATGGTTTTTCCTGTGGTCATGTATGGATGTGAGAGGTGAACTGTGAAGAAGGCTGAGCGCTGAAGAATTGATGCTTTTGAACTGTGGTGTTGGAGAAGACTCTTGAGAGTCCCTTGGACTGCAAGGAGATCCAACCAGTCCATTCTGAAGGAGATCAACCCTGGGATTTCTTTGGAAGGAATGATGCTAAAGCTGAAACTCCAGTACTTTGGCCACCTCNGGCTGAGCGCAGAAGAATTGATGCTTTTGAACTGTGGTGTTGGAGAAGACTCTTGAGAGTCCCTTGGACTGCAAGGAGATCCAACCAGTCCATTCTGAAGGAGATCAACCCTGGGATTTCTTTGGAAGGAATGATGCTAAAGCTGAAACTCCAGTACTTTGGCCACCTCATGCAAAGAATTGACTCATTGGAAAAGACTCTGATGCTGGGAGGGATTGGGGGCAGGAGGAGAAGGGGACGACCGAGGATGAGATGGCTGGGTGGCATCACTGACTTGATGAATCTGAGTGAACTCCAGGAGTTGGTGATGGACAGGGAGGCCTGGTGTGCTGCGATTCATGGGGTCGCGAAGAGTCGGACACAACTGAGCGGCTGAACTGAACTGGACTAGTGTTTTGATTACTGTAGCTTGTAGTGTAGTCTGAAGTCAGGGAGCCTGATACTGTCAGCTCCTGCTTTTCTTTCTTAAGATTGCTTTGACTATTCAGTGTCTTTTCTATTTCCATACACAGTGTAAAAATTTTTGTTCTAGTTCTGTGAAAAACTCCATTGGTAATTTGATACAAATTGCATTGGATCAGTAGATTCCTGGGCGTAGTACAGTTATTTTGAGAGCAGGAAATGGTTTAGTCAGAGTGGTTCTAGGTATGTGGTGGCCGCCGTGAATTAAATCAGATTCAATCTGATTCATTATATCAGATCTGATTTTCCCAGCCTGTGGCTCTTTGTGTCCTGCAGAAGGCGCCAAATGACTGGCCAGAGCTCTGATGCACAGGCTCCTCTTTGGAAAACGTGAGATGTAATTCTAAGAGGCCAGCATCATAACGCATTCAGTGGTCTGTCTGGGACCCCTGCTTTTGCTTCATTTTAGTGTGATGTGGGTCAAAAGGAGAAGCAGAAAGGAAAATGGTTGCCTCTCTTGGCATGTAGAAATATTGTGGAATATGAAAATGTGAGTCAAACACAGAGACAGCCCAGTCAAACAGCACCTAAACACAGAGTTGGTATGGAAACTTCTGTGTGTGTGTGTGTGTGTGTGTGTGTGTGTGTGTACTTGTGTTCTGAGAAAGATTAAACAATAAAGAATGGAAGTAATGAAACATACTTCAAAAAAAAGGTAAAGAGAAAATATTGTAGAAAAACCTATAGAAAGAATAAAAAAGTGGGTCATGAAAGAGAGAGAGAAAGGAGAGCTCAAGGGGGCATGCAACCAGGGAAGGTGAATAAAAGTACTGACACGGGAGCTCCAGGAGGCAAGATCCTAGTCCTCTCTTTCTTGCAATTCTAATAATAGTTGAATTTCAGGTGACTGTCATAAAAGTAGAGGACAAGAAGAAACACACCAGGTCATCTGGAACCAATTCAGTGGAATTCTTTATTTCAAGGACTCTTTATAATTTCTCCATATTATATTTTACATATATATTACATACTATATTTTACATATTATATGTTTATATTATATATATAATATATATTTATATATGAATGACAATGTCAGGTGGTAAGTTTTGAATTTTCAGTGATACCAAAGAGAGTATGGCAGGAATTCAGGAGGAAGTTGCATGGAAGTGAACTAGTGTGGTCGGGAGAGAAGACTAGCTCGAGAGGGTGGGACATGGCCTGGGCCCTGACTGATGGGAATGAACAGGATATTTGAGATGAATGAACAGAATTCACTTCCTAGAATAGTTGTTAAGCAAGGATGTTATGAACATCCATAAACCTACAGTAAGATGGCAGAGTGGCAAAGGGATTAAAAGAATAATCTTGCTAACAACCTTCAGAGGAGTTATAAAGGATGAGAAGCCAGAAGTCCCTAATTTAGCAACACCATCTCCTTGTTTCTTTAGTGTTCTTGCATCAATTGTACCATGTTTTTTTTTTTTTTAATTAATAAGTTGGTAAATGGTAGGAAAGCTTGACATGACATATTCATTGTACGCTTTTCACAGGTCCATATTTATATCATATAGCTGCTTTAAAGAGTGAAAATTATGGTCAGAAGACACATGAAGGGCATAGACAATGAGCATCTTAAGAAGAGGATCAGGACAATTTGTTTATTTTTGCTTTTATTTCAATATTTTGGGAGGTGGGTCATAGAGGATCCTGCTGTGATGTATGTCAGAGAGTGTTTTGTCTATGTTCTCCTCTAATGTGTATACCTGTGATGGATTCATGTTGATGTATGGCAAAACCAATACAATATATTTTTTTTAAAAAAGAAGAGGATCAGGACGATTTGAAACCAAAGGAGAAAGATTAGTGTAATTAAAAGTTACTTCTTGTTTAATAAAGAAAGCTGTGTTCTTTAAGACTTACGCTTAGACATATTATTATTTGAGGTTGTATTTTGCCTATCTCATTACATGGAAGAAATTTTAATCTCGTTACTTTGTTTTCCTCACCCAGCTCTTCTTACCAGCCCTCCTACAAAGCATTAAAAAGAAAATATTTAAGCTGAATTTGTCCAGGAGGTTTCACTGAGCATGTAGAGTATCCTGCTCACAGACTTGCTGTGTGGCGTTTATTCCCTGGCACTTCTCTGGCAGATTTCTCTGAACCTTAACATCTAGAACCCATGATCTGAAGTGCTGAAGGCTCTCCCCCTTCACCTGTAGGCAAACCGTTTGATTTCTGATCCCCTTGTCTTCCCATAAAAGGGAGTTTGGGAGGATGATTTCCCAGGGAATTTCTAGTGGTTTTAGATCAAGAGCTAGTTTTGATGCCTTATCTCATTTCCTTCAGCTGTTTTGAGTTCTGTCCTTGGTTTACAGCTGCTGCTGCTGCTAAGTCGCTTCAGTCGTGTCTGACTCTGTGCAACCCATAGACGGCAGCCCACCAGGCTCCCCCGTCCCTTGGATTCTCCAGGCAAGAACACTGGAGTGGGTTGCCATTTCCTTCTCCAATGCATGAAAGTGAAAAGTGAAAGTGAAGTCGCTCAGTCGTGTCCGACCCTCAGCGACCCCACGAACCGTAGCTTTCCAGGCTCCTCCGTCCATGGGATTTTCCAGGCAAGAGTACTGGAGGGGGTTGCTATTGCCTTCTCCTTGGTTTGCAGAGGCTTATAAAAATGCAGGCAATGGCAACCCCCTCCAGTCTTTTGCCTGGAAAATCCCATGGGCAGAGGAGCCTGGTAGACTGCAGTCCATGGGGTCGTGAAGAGTCAGACATGACTGAGCGACTTCACTTTCACTTTTCACTTTCATGCATTGGAGAATGAAATGCCAACCCATTCCAGTGTTCTTGCCTGGAGAATCCCAGGGATGGGGGAGCCTGGTGGGCTGCCATCTATGGGGTCGCACAGAGTTGGACACAACTGAAGCGACTTAGCAGCAGCAGTATAAAAATGCATTGGTTATTTTGCAGCTTCACAGGTGAGAGCAGAGGCTTCCCAAGGGCCAATCCAGTTCCATTTGAGGCTGGACCAGTCATCTATGTATCTGGCCTCTGGTTCTCATCAGCTGTCTTGTTCTGTGTAGAGTGAAGACAGTGTGCAGAGTGATGGTACAGGCAAAATGCTTCATGGTTCCTGTGTTCCAAGAAACAGAGATGCTCCACCAGCTCACTCTTCAGCCTTGTTTCCCAGCAGGTATGACGGATTTGTGTGAGTTCTGAGCTGCTGTCAGAGTGGAGAGTCTGATTGGATCTCCATAACCAAAATGTTCAGCACTGGTGTATCGCATATTGACTGCTTTCTAACTTGAAGTCCTGGGGTCTTCCTGGAGGAAAGGGTAGCAGGGACTTGTCCTTGTGTATTGTCAGTGGTGGTGTCTTAGGTCAAATGCCTGCGAAGTTCCAAAATGTGACCCAAGTCAGGTGACCCTCTTTCCCATGTAGTGAACAGCGTCAGGGACGTCTCTTCCCAGAGGTGGCACTTGAACTGTGTTTTCTCATCTTCATCATGATAATGTAGCGAACTCTTCATGCTTGGCAATGAAAAGATGGACAATTCAAACCAGATGATTATAATCCACGTGGCTCTGGATATAATAAAAAAGTCATATGATGATGCACAGTCTATTTCTTACATGCACATTCCACTCATATATGCTTGATTTGAATTGTACTCTGCATCTAATTATAGTCCTTTCTTGACTAGGCCCACATCGTCATGGACCGGGGGCCCAGAAAGACAGCTAGGCAGGCCCCTAACTGACCTCCACTGGGGGTTATCTGAGAGCTGATCATAAGGCTTCAAGTTCATGGCTGCAGAGGGTGCAGCCCCTACATCAGTAGCACAGAAACCTTCCTATTGTACCAGAACGTCCATCTAAAAACAGGTACCATCAGTAGGAAGGCTGGGGCAGAGGGTAGCACTGCCCTAGCAGGTTAACAGTGCTTGAAAACCAACCAATCTCAGGTCCCCTGGAAACTAGAGAGGCCTGTAGCTGTCACAAACAGGTCAGACCACATAGATCTCATAGGAGACTCGGTCTGGCACTCTGGGGATCAGAGCAGATGATTTAAAGTCTCTTCCTATATATCTGTGTGTTGTTTGGGAGAAAAGATTGGGGTGGGGGAGCAAACTGATTTCAAAAATTCTATGCTAAAGAAAGTTAAACAGCTTTCTTTAGCCTTTAATATTCTGGTTTGATTGCAAATCTCTAAGAGGAGGAAATAAAAGGGAGCTTTTCCCAAATGTTTTTCAACTGGGATTCTGTCTCCACTGAGAATCACTCACATTTCAGTGCACACAAATGCCCCTCCACCCCTGCCTCAACCCAGTTTGGAGAATGCCAGCTGGAGAGGTTAGGGTCCCTAGCAGGTTAACAGTGCTTGAAAACCAACCAATCTCAGGTCCCCTGGAAACTAGAGAGGCCTGTAGCTGTCACAAACAGGTCAGACCACATAGATCTCATAGGAGACTCGGTCTGGCACTCTGGGGATCAGAGCAGATGATTTAAAGTCTCTTCCTATATATCTGTGTGTTGTTTGGGAGAAAAGATTGGGGTGGGGGAGCAAACTGATTTCAAAAATTCTATGCTAAAGAAAGTTAAACAGCTTTCTTTAGCCTTTAATATTCTGGTTTGATTGCAAATCTCTAAGAGGAGGAAATAAAAGGGAGCTTTTCCCAAATGTTTTTCAACTGGGATTCTGTCTCCACTGAGAATCACTCACATTTCAGTGCACACAAATGCCCCTCCACCCCTGCCTCAACCCAGTTTGGAGAATGCCAGCTGGAGAGGTTAGGGAATCCCCCGCTGTCCAGGGTTGCCAGCTCTGTGGAGACTCAGGTCAGTGGGAATCAGCTCCCAGACAGTCCGGTGGTAGGGGGCCTTCACAATTGGATCCCCACATGCTTGGCGGTATGTGAATGCTTACTAAGGTTACATCAGTGCATGGTATGATATCATAAGTGAAATGAATCGCTGGTCTAGGTTTGATGCAGGATGCAGGATGCTTGGGACTGAGGCACGGGGATAATCCAGAGAGATGGTGTGGGGCGGGAGGTGGGCGGCGGGGGTCGGGATTGGGAGTTCATGTACGCTCGTGGCTGATTCATGTCAATGTATAGCAAAACGAATACAGTATTGTAAAGCAAAACAAACTAAAAAATAAAAATTAATTAAAAACAAAACAAAACAAACAAACCAAAAAAACTGAAGATCCACAGCCTGCCTGTGCACCTTTTCCAAAGGTTGCTCTGCCGAGAGCTGAGCAGCAGTGAGCGGTCCCAGGTGGGCGGAGGGTCTTGCTTTCTACAAAGACCTCTCCATAAAGGTGAGACCTGCCTCTCTCCCTCTGCTTACTATGATGAGTTTCTCCAGGACCCACAGATCTCTTGGGTGCCAGATAAAATGGTTTTGTTTTTTTTTTAGAAAGTGAAAGAGTGTTGATTTAGTATTAAATCTTTTTTCAACTCAGATGATTTCTAATATTTTGCTTTTATGAAAATTGAGGGAAGACCTAATTGAGCCATCAGAAATTAGATCATTAAAAATCATTTTGATGATAGATCACCCTATCAGAAGGAGCTCGGTAACAGACATTGCTATGATAAAGTTCCTTTCATTTTCTTGTTCATTTTCATGAAAAATGTTTCATAGTGTGTACAACTGTAACAACAATAATTGTAAAATGAGATTAATGTTGGTGAGGATTGCCATCTATTTTAGGAAATAGATGCATCCTAATTTAGTAAGTCTGATGAAAACTGTTTCTCCAATAAAATTTTACTTTTTATGTTTAATATTAATAAAATCCTGTGTGATAAATCACATATTATCTATAGTGATAATTCAGATTAGAATTATTTTTTTAATATCTAGAGCTATTTGGCTATAGGATTTAAACATTACTTTCAAATTAAAATGTACAAAATTGAATTCAAGTTTTATATATATTTTTGCTGCAGATAATTATGGATGATCAATGAAAGGATTTTAGGCATAAAATGTATCACATTAACATAAAATTATGTGAAGAAAGTAAAGTGGAAATACAACTTTAAGGAGTAAATGAAATAACTTTTGCCCACTAAAGACAAGCTTGCAGGTGTATATTAAAATGAATTATGATAGATATCAAATTGCTGTGGTATTAGATTTTCCTGGAAACAGTGAAGAAGTCATATTAGGATTTTATTTTTTAAATTTCCTATTTCTGATTCACCAGAGATTATATCCTTTGCAACCATTTAAGTTGATGAAGAAATGTTTTAGATGTTAGCTTAAACACATGTGAAGAGACGTATAGTGGTTTTTGGTTTTTTGTCAAATGATAGTGTTACTATGCATTTGAAAGATGCACAAATGCATAATTTGAAAAGACATAGAGTTTAAAAAATTATTTTAAGGGATAACCAAGCAGGAAGTTGAAGGTCTCTATATCCAACAACACATAATAAAAATGAAAAAACAGGGGTCCAGAAATGGCTCCCTTTGGTCGGGTTCAGGCTCTTTCCACACTTCCTCCCACTGCCCTCCCTCTAGGGCAGGATCCAGGTCTAACAGGTCCTCAGCTCCCAGCTTAATATCCTGTGTTACCACTACTCTGCTCCTCCCACGTGTGGCACTCATTCCTTTCACACTTAATGGCAATCATGTTGACTTGGCCCTGGGACCACCTCATGGAACTATCCGGGAGTCATCGTCCCCTGGCCCACGCTCCCTGCCTCACTCTTGCCTCAAATCCCAGAAACCCTCAGACAATAGAAAGCCCAAGTTTAGGCCTAGGCCCTAAGCCCTTGTCCATCTATTGTCATCTGAATGATTGCTATTAATTTGTGCATTTGCAGTTTTCAAAGTGCCTCCCTCTTTCTACTTCCTCTTTGCCTCTTTACCACAGCCTGCTGTGATAGATGAAGGCAGAAGATGGGTGGATAGGCAGGTAGGTAGAAAGAAGAAACTGGGGCTCAGAGGATTTAGATGGTTTGCCTGTAATGACACAGTAAGAAATGGTGGAGTTAGTATTTGGAAGCAGGTCACCTGTCTTACTCTTGCCGAGGGAATCCCAGGGAAGGGGAGCCTGGTGGGCTGCTCTCTCTGCACAGAGTCAGATACAACTGAAGCAACTTAGCAGCAGCAGCAGCAGCAACAGCACCTGTCTTCAGACTCTTTGCCTTATGCATGACATCACGGGCAAGTCCAAGGTCAAAGAAAACCAATTGGAATCTTTTGAGTCTGGGGTGGCCCACTCAGAAACCTTACTGATCATGTAACCCTGGAGACAGTGGTGGGTGTTAGCATGTGGTCCTTGGCCAATGGCTGCCGTCTGGGGCCTTCACGCTTCATCCAGATTCTCTGCCAGACATTTGGAAAGACTTACAGCCGGGGAAATGAACACATGTGTGTACTTCCACGTACCATGGAACAAGATTACTTAGAACAGGACATGACGGTGTGGAGTTTAGATAGCTGAGTATAAACAAACATTCACATAAAAATGGGCAAGTTTTGCCATGAGTGGTATTTTAGTCTGGATAGTTGTACCAGAAATAAAACTTGGTTGGATGTCAAAACACCAGTCATCTAACTTTAGTTTTATTTTTAATTAAAGACACTGACTTTTAGAAACCAAGAGTAATACTAAACCTGTTTTAACTCACCTCAGCGTGCCCAAATTTATAGTTATTTCTGGCTAAGTTGACTTCACCTATGCTTTTGTGTTATTGTTTGGAAAACTTTTGAGGATACCTTTTTTTTTTTAAGGACATTCAGACATACAGTTTAAAAAAATAATTACTCCGACTTTGGAGCTTTATATTTTATTCTTCAGTGTGAGGTATTTCATTTGAGACAGCCCTTAAGAACGTTGTAAAGTTAGTTGGAATTTAGCATCACAAAATTTCAGACACAACTTAGGGACTAAACAACCATTGAACAGCAGAGCGATTGATTCCTTAGGACTTAAAGGAGTCGATCTGTAAGTCAGATACACAGTGAATAATTTTAGTTCACTTACCACACAGAGGACATAATTTACTAAAGAAAGGACTATGGCATAATAAACAGCCGAAGGTTGCTCACCAAGACTACCTGGAATTTCGAGTGTGCAGCTGGCCAGGAGTTCAGCAACCTGGGCTTATCCTACCTGTCCTGTGGATTGGCTCCAGGTGTTTCTGCTGCTGCTGCTGCTGCTGCTAAGTTGCTTCAGTCATGCCCAACTTTGTGCGACCCCATAGATGGCAGCCCACCAGGCTCCCCCATCCCTGGGATTCTCCAGGCAAGAATACTGGAATGGGCTGCCATTTCCCTCTCTAATGCATGAAAGTGAAAAATGAAAGTGAAGTCGCTCAGTCGTGTCCGACTCCTAGCGACCCCATGGACTGCAGCCCACCAGGTCCTCCATCCATGGGATTTTCCAGGCAAGAGTACTGGAGTGGGGTGGCATTGCCTTTTCTGGTTTCCTTCTGAGCATAGCTCAACTTGCTGAGTAGTCAGGCTCACTGTCAGTGATCAACGTGCGTAGATTGTCCAGCAGGGAAGGGTGAAAGAGACCAGTGTAAATGACCTCCTCTGGCATTTGGGGCAGGACAATCTATTTCTGTGAAACTTTGCTGTACAGGAGAAACAGCATCCAGACCCCTGGTGTCTACTGACCCCATGGACTGCAGCCCACCAGGCTCCTCCATCCATGGGATTTTCCAGGCAAGAGTACTGGAGTGGGGTGGCATTGCCTTTTCTGGTTTCCTTCTGAGCATAGCTCAACTTGCTGAGTAGTCAGGCTCACTGTCAGTGATCAACGTGCGTAGATTGTCCAGCAGGGAAGGGTGAAAGAGACCAGTGTAAATGACCTCCTCTGGCATTTGGGGCAGGACAATCTATTTCTGTGAAACTTTGCTGTACAGGAGAAACAGCATCCAGACCCCTGGTGTCTACATATCAGTAATGCTTCTGCTACTATTAGGATGAATGAAAGTCACCTCTCCCAGAGTTTCAAATACCGAGGATCATTTTATTTTCAGCTGCCAGTGCTGCATACAGAGAGGACACAGGGCTCCAGGGAGGTGGAGGGGCCTGCCTGAGATCATAATGCAAGTTATTAATGGTAAGGCAGAATTTTTTCTGATATCTCTTGGCTCTAAACACCCGCCGACTACTATCCATCTGTGAATTTGGAATCAATTTACTATTCGTGGCCAGTGTTTGTGAAGTGCTGTAATGTCCTGTGCCAAAGATACTTGTGTGCATGCTCAGTCGCTAAGTTTTGTCCAACTCTCTGAGACCCCATGGACTGTAGGCCACCAGGTTCCTCTGCCCGTGTAAATTTCCAGGCAAGAAGACTGGAATAGTGGGTTGCCATTCCTTTCTCTAGGGCATCACCCCAAGCTCTCCTGCGTCTCCTGCATTGGCAGGCAGATTCTTTACCACTCTGCCACCTGGAAAGCCTTCAAAGATGCTAATGGTATTTTATTAGTATGATTTGCTATCTGTTTATAGTGTAAGGCAGTAGCAACAGAATATAAGCTATAGAAGAAAAATTTAAGTTGGAATCCATTCTGAAAATACTTGAAAAAAAAAAAAAGATCAGGGATGGATAGAACACAACTGCGCCCAAACTGACAGCTTTGGGAGGAGTGGGATATTCCAGTATGGAATAGTCTGGAATATTCTCCATATGCCCCAATGCCGAGCACCAAGCCTGGCTCAAAGCTGACAGCCAGCCCACGTGTGTTCATCCAGACTGAAGCACGTGCATGTTTGCATTTGAGCTGCTCTCTTAGTTCAG
>SJXQ01008041.1:54019-124567 GCA_006408695.1 Aepyceros melampus | reverse complement strand
ATCATTTACTTAGAGCTTCCTATGTGTAGGACCCTGAGTGGATCACATTTCAAGAACTGAAAATGCTAAGGGAGGAACCTATTATCCTTACTTTACAAGAAAGGAAACTGAAATTCAAAGGGATTGGGTAATTGGCCCCAAATCAGCTAAATGGCATGTCCTGTATTCAAACCCATGACTCATTCCTAAGCTCACTACTTTCCACTACAGTAAATGCCTTGGAAAGGAAAGTCTGGATGTACTCCTCCACATTTCTTTAAGATAAGAAAATTTTTCTAAAGAGAAGTCTTATTACTTCTGTAACATTATAACAATATTAGTTACATAAGAAGCTTTCTTTTAAATTTCTATTATCTGTAATGGTGGTCAGAAAAGGTTTTTTGGAGTTACACAAGTCAGACAGAAAGAAGCTATGAATATTCAGATGAAAGAATATTAAAAATTCTCACTGAGATTGCAGGAAATTACCATCCTAAAACCTGGAAAAAATCTTTTAAAATCAATTATAAGAATGCTCTGCACTCAGAAATCATCTCTCATACTGAGATTTGAGTTTTTAACCCAGCTTCTGGATAAAAATAATTAACAGAATAAATCAAAGAGTAAGGAATTTTTCTCATAGAAATTTATTTTCTATTTAATGGAAGATACTAAACAGAAGCTATTTACAATGTTTCAATCACTTGCTAAAATACTAGAAGTGTATGAGAAAATTACAGAAATTCTCCAAATAATATGAAAATAATTTAAATAAAGTCAGACACCCTCATGATGGAAATGGACAAATAAACATTTCCTTAGGGGACTTCCCTGGTGGTCCAGTGGCCAAGACTGAGCTCCCAACACACAGGAGCTCAGTTTGAGCCCTGGTCAGGAGCTAGATCCCACATGCCTCAACTAAGCGTTCACAGGCTGCAACTAAAGAGCCGGCACATGGCAACAAAGATCAAAGACCCCACCTGCTGCAACTAAGGCCCGGTGCAGCCAAATAAAGAAAGATACATATTAAAGAAACACATTTCCTTAGAAACATTCACAACGTAGGCAGCATTTTCAGATAAGAGGCTCCTAAGTTATCTTTTAGAAACCCCCATGGTGTGATAGGTACCAGGTTGCCCCCCGATGGCCATGCAGCCCTCTTCCTTGGTGAAGTTCTTGAGTTTTCACTTGACCTACTCAGTCCCACATAGCTTGTGCTTTGGGGAAAGTTAACTCTACCCCTAACAGTAAGATCAGGGCATCCAGCTCAGGCCTTGCATAAGGAAGACAAGGATCTAAATGTTGCTCCCTGTCATCACGGGACCAGAAGAAGGAATTAACTACAGGATGGCAATGTGGAGAACAGAGCAAAGGGAAAGGGTAGAAACCAAGCTCTCGATCCTGGTACTATTTCACTGCGTGAAACTAAATGTACAAGACAGCCCTGTCTCTGGAGGAACAGACCTATCCACCGATCTCCCAACCAGTTTCGCATACAAGCTTTGTATTCTGTTGCTTATGATCAAATGCATCCTAATTGATACAGATGGCCCAGGTGAAGAAGTTCATGCATTTCTATCTTTCTCCCTAAATATGAACAAAAATAGAAATCTGCTTCATAGCTAGGTTTAGAAATGAATTTGAAAATGATAGCACTGCCTTAATAACGAATAAATTATTATTATGAGTCTTGACTAAAAATAGCAGGGGATAAAAAGTTGCTCCTGTCAAACAAAATGTGGGAAAATGTTCGCTGCTCTTCATACACTTCATAAAAATAGACATCCACTTAAAATGTGAAAGAAATAAGGGAGACAGAGGAGGATACGAGCTCTGGAATAACTCTAAGCCATCTGAGACATACAGTAAAGGCCAGAGGCCGAGGAAACGACAGCTTTGCAGAAGAAAAGGAATGGACTGAAGCCATTTGTGATGTGCAGCACACAATCCCACTTGGATTTCTGTGTATTCGAATTCCACTCCTAACACAGGAAATTTTTAGGAGCCATCTGACATCTATTTCCACTTTCTTCAGAAGAGACCCACTGAATGCAGCTGTCAAGGGATATTACACAAATCAGTATTTACTTGTAATGGCTTATGGAAACATAGTGAAGAAAGTCATTTCTCTGTGGAGCTCCATAAGATATGAATTAGACCTTGCACTGCCTGTAAGGAAAAATGTATAATTTAATGCAAAAGGCCTGGAAGCCCCTTCAGAATCAGAGAGAAGTCTCCACATTGGGGCTCACTAAAATTCCAGGGGAAGCTCAGATGGCTGAGAGGGGCCAGGAATCTTGAGGAAAAGACAAAGGAAGCCACGCAGTGAGGAAGCAACAACCCAGGGAGGAAAGAAAGCCAGGTTTTGAGGAAGAAGGTCATGGAGGTTTCCAGAGATGAGGTAAAGGCTCTGAATAAGGAAATACTCAACCTAATGGCCAATTAAGATGGCAAGTTTTATCTGCTTTGTCACCAATGTGAAAGGAATTCAGTTTGGATGTCAAAGGTTTGGTCATTTGGCACAATCCTTTGGTTTGAGTTGTGTTTATTTTTTGACTCACACTAATGGAAAAAAATAGAAATTTATTTTTGTTGAGAAATTCAAAGAGGTAATAACTCTGTCTTGTTTTACTCAGGCAGCCCTAGTGGAAGAGATGACAGAGAAGCTCAAAGGGGATTTTTACACCCCAAACAAGGCTAGGTCACACGGACTGCACTAAACATATGTATCTAGTTTAGTGAAGAGAATAGATAAGCCTAGTTTTTGTAATTATTTTGGGGAAAGAAAGAAAAATAAGTTATATAACTCACTTCCATCCAAGGCTACTTTGGACCTTTTTATTTTTATATTTTACCTCAAATATACTAGGAAAAACTGTTAAGTTTTCTTCACAGAATATTTCCCTAAACTCACTGGAAAATGACTATACAGCTTTCTTCTGCATTGTCAAAATCCAATCAAAACTTGAAACCCTAAAATAAACTAAAGAGAGTGGGTGGCAAAATTAAATTAAAAGCATAAAAAACATGGAAAAGAAACAAGAAACCACTGTTAGGATAAATTTAATTTATCGTGTCATTTATTATTGGTAGATTATTTTTGAATCTAGCTTCTGGCCATATGTAAATTTAATTAGTATGCCTTCCATGTCTTCTTCCAAACTATTTATTTTTCCAATATTGGAAAGAATATGTTCTGAGCCTGCCCTGGGGCAAAATCCCCAGAAATTTTGTTCCAGGTTTGTATTTTCTACTGATCAACAGATTTGGGTGTGGCTACTTGACCAATTATGTGTCTACTTAAATGTGGTATACTATTTAGCTCACATTTTCCCATCTCACCTATAAACAAACGTTTACTGAACACTTGTTACGCGGCAGGCCCTACAAGTACTGGACTAAATGACTCTTGGTCCAGGCCTCAAGAAAATCAGTCTAGTCCATCGATGGGCCAGTGAATGAATATCCACAACAGAATCTGAATGATAAGACAGCATCTCCAGGCACAGGACTGTTCATCTACGTCAAAATTTTGTTCAAAATTCTGTGCTGACTCGAAGTGGTCCCTGCTTACTTTCCTTATGATGTTCACAGCCCATTCCTTCCATGGTATGTTTTGGGGTCTCATCTAGCATCAACTTATTCCTTACAGTCCTAAATTTACATGTTTCGATGGTTTAAATACTGACTTATCTTTTTAAGTCAACAGTTTATCAAAATTGTATTTTAATCCAAAAAATATCCATGATGATGGATAAATTATTCTTTAAAATCAGTTTGAAAGAATTGACCTATTAACAGCATACACAGTGTAGAGATATCCTATCTTTTTCATGTCACCACAGTGTGTAAAAGACTTCGTATTTGTAAAGTTCTGCACCAGTGTCTTTCTACCAATTACAGGGAGATGCAAACTGCCTGATTCCACCTCATGAAAGAAAAGATTTCTTGTCTATTTATCCATTTCTCATATCCTCATGGTTTAAACCCACGGAGAAAATATGGTACTACTTGTTTCCTGAAATTTTCCAGCTGATCTGTCCAATGGGCTTACAAATAAGATCCTCCAGTGGAGCTGAATGCCACCCACACAACCTACATTTATTGAGAATTTATGCATGGAAAGCTCCATACTAGCTTCTTGAGGACCCACCTCTGAGACAGATAGAAGAACCCCTATTTCTACTGGGAACCGAGAGATACCCTAACTTGCCAAGAATCCTGGAGTTAGGTTTTTCTGATTCTAAAATCCTTTTCTTTTCCACCATCCCTGCTGGCAAAACCTCTGGCAAAACCTTCCTTAATTGCACAGGGTGGAGGCAAGCTGACAGCAAACAAAACCCCCCAGATGGGAGAAACATTCTCACGTGCAAAGCAAATGAAAAGAGTTTTCTAGGAGTAGAAATTTCTGGGTCTAGGAACACAGATTCTTCTCAGTGAGAGGAAGGAACCATGCTGTGGAATAATAATAAGGACATCTGTCGGTTTCTACCATCCAAAAGGGGAGTTTCACAGAATGTTATATCATAGGGTTTTTTCCCCTCCTGTTAAAGTCTCAGAGTTTGAGGAATTAGCATTATCAAAAATCACCGATTATTCCAGTAGATCTACCAAGAGAGGTTTCGCATAAAATTTCAGGTGCAGAGAAATCTCCAACTGAATGGCAGGAATATGGACTGACTCCAAATAAGCATTATATTTCCATGAATCATTGATTGTTAAATAGAATCCTTTTCCAGAGAGCAATGTAATGAGAAATTACCTAGGGGCCTAGATGATCTGGTTGTGAAAGCAAGAGCATGCAAACCAATGAAACTAAACCAACAATAAAAAGATGGACAGTGGGAAACAAAATGGTAATTATAAAGTGAATAAATGTTAGCTCTGCCTTGAAACAAGTTTTCACATGTGTCCTAGAGAAAATGGAGATGGAAATTCTCCTAAGATTTGCTTGCAGTGGACAGATGAGCCGGACATTTAACCCTCAGAGAGCCCATCCTGGTTCTCATCAGACCTTTTCAGCATTTTCTCCATAATTTGTAAGAAAAGGAGACAGTACCATCTCTTCCTGATGCTCAAAGTCCTATATATTGCTGTCAACTGAATTCATGAACTCCTATAATTCAGCAGATAGACATGGACATTTTGTATATCCCAGGAAGGAGCTCTGTGGTAGAGCCAAACAGGGAGCCGGCGGGGATGAGGTCTCAGTGCTTGTGGAGAGAATGGTCCAGAGAGGATAAAGGAGGAGAGTGGACAGATAAGATCACTTACAATTGTAATGAAAACTGGGAGGGAGGTGGTGGGGACTAAAAGGACAGTAATGGAGATGACAGTGCCAGATAAGGTCTCCCTGAGGACGAGTGTTTTACTCCAGCAAAGGGAAGGCAGCCTCACCTTCCTCTCTCCTGCCCTTCCCGCACATTTATAGACTGAGTGGTGCAAAATGAGGGCTGGGCAGGGAGGGCTGCACAGCCAGTGTGGGATGGAGCTCACCCCTCTTCAGGTGCAGAGAAATCTCTAGAATGTGCAGAGACATTTACTGAGCTCTGATGATATCACAGCCTGTGAGCCCCTCAGGTTGCCCAGGGAGACTCCAGTGAGCAGGCCATTCTGATGTGTGTGTTACGTGTTAATGTGGGGGGAGGGGTGGGCTATGGGATCTTGCAGAAGGGCCGCCTGGCCAGTTGTAGGGGCTCCAAGATGGCTTCCTGATAGAAATGAATGTGGTAGATGAAGGAGAATTCATCACAAAAAAGCGGGTAGGCGGGTGGGTATGGGGGTGCAGGGCGTAGGAGATTAAAAGGAGACAGAATCCTCCAGGTAGAGAGAAGAGCCTTCATGAAAGGCTGAGGTGACCAAGAACACAGGGTGTGGCAAGGGGTTCTGGGTTTGGAACAGTCGAGTAATAAAGGGCTGGGGGTAAGGATGGGGAAGCCTGGGTGGATGCGGTAGGAAAAGCCAAGAATATAGGTTGGATCCTGGAACCAACCAGGCTAGGAGTTGGGGGACTTTATCTAGATGGCAATGCAAAGCCATGCAAAGTAGATCTGAGGGGATTTCCCTCGTGGTCCAGTGGCTAAGACTCTGTGCTCTCAATGCAGGGAGCCCAGGTTCGTTCGATTCCTGGTCAAGGAACCAAGATCCCGCATGCCAAAAAAAGATCAAAGGTCCCAAGTGCTGCAATTAAGCCCTGGCTCAGTCAAATAAATAAATGATAAATAAGTGTATAGGTGTAAAGATATATATGTATACCTACACATATATATTTTAAAGTACACATGAGGAGGGTCATGAAGGACAGCTTTGGATCTGCAAATGAGAAAAAGTGAAACAGTGGCTAGAAGCCTAGGCTTCATTAATTTCTGTCCTCCCCCAACTCTGCAATGAACTTATGGTCAATCAATGAGGGAGAGGAGTGTGTGTGTGTGTGCGTGTGCAGAGGAGAAGGGGAAGAAAAGGGAAAGGATGAGATGCGGGGGTGGGGAAGGAAGTAGAGAGAGAAAAAAAGGAGGAAGAGAGAAGGTTCCTGAAAACACAACGGTACCCTCCTTCCCTGCAGTGCGATCTTCCTCACCAGGAGCATGTCTGGAACTTCCCCACCCACTCCCATTCTGCTGCCTCTTGTCCCTGGAGGCACAGGCTGGGAGGAGAGGTGGGAGCAGGGAGGGCAATATTGGAGGCTCTGGGCTTGGGTGTTGGGTGGCCTTCCTCTACTCTTTTAGAAGCCAGATTATGCATCTGTGAAGTTTTCCCTCTTATTTGCACGTCAAACTAGAGAAGGAGCACGTTTCTTTCCTTCTCGTGCCATATGGCTCGAGTTCCCATCTGAGTGATACGCCTGAATATAGCACCACAGCCTCACAAAGGGGAACAACGCCGAGGATGCCTCACCTCTAGTTCCTAACCATGTTCTCAAACAGACTGCTTCTTCCAAGGAGAAAAAAGATTGCTAACATTTGCACGATTTTTGCAGCTGACTTGGCTCCCCGACAACAAGGGCACCTGCACGTCAGCAGGTCCAGCAGCACCCACACCGAGATCTTTCCTGGACCTTCTTGTTTGGAAATTCCATGGGCAGAGAAGACTGGTGGGCTGCAGTCCATGGGGCCCGCAAAGAGTCAGATAGGACCCAGTGACTGAGCATACACGCTCTTCAGTAGTAACATTTCTACTACCTCCTCCACACCCAGGCCAGCCATGATGAGATTAAGAAGGGAAATTAAGTCTCGTGTCTGTGTTTTCATAAAGACACAAACACCAGCATCAGTGGGCAAGAATGTAAAGAAACAATGAGAATCACTTCTTCCTCCTACAGTTAAAAACCAACACTTTACTTTCAGGAGGGAGAATATTCTAAACAGAGGTACGTGCAGTTGTCCCATTTTAGGGATCTAAGTCTCCAAATCCTCTCCGAAGAGAGTATGGTTTTGATTTCTAGTTGCTTTTGCAAATGCCCATTGTGTTGGTATTCACATGTGCTGATTAGGAACATTCAAGCACAAAGGAATCACGCTCTATATTCTGGGAAAATGTGACCGGAGCCCTGATCTTTACTGAAACACTGACTGGCAAAGGCAAGACACCAGAATTAAAACTTTAAACTGAAAATCACTGTGAAATGGTAGGAAAAACCTTGGCTTCAGAGGAAGTTGCATTCAAATTCCAACATCTATTGACTGTAAAACCTTAAACAAGGTACTTGATCTGTTTTCTTATCAGTGAAAAGAGAGTATGGGCACACCTCATTTTATTACACTTCGCTTTATTGAGCTTTGCTTTATTATACTTCACAGGTACTATGAGTTTTTTGTTTGTTCTCTTCTTTTATTTTGATTTTAAAAAAAAACTGAAGGTTTCTGGTAACCCTGTGTCAAGCAAGTCTATCGGCACCATTTTTCCAATGGCATTTGCTCACTTCATGTCTGTGTGTCACATTTTGGGAATTCTTGCAATATTTCAAGCTTTTTCATTATTAGTACATTTGTGATGGTGATCTGTAATCAGTGATCTTTGATGTCACTAATACAAAAAGATTATGACTCACTGAAGGTTCAGATGATGGTTAGCATTTTTTAGCAATGAAGTACTTTTAAATTAAGTTACATATATATATCTTTTTAGACATAATGCTATTGCAAATTCAATAGTCTATAGTGTGGACATAACTTCTAAGTGTACTGAGAAACCATATAATTCATGCAACTTGCTTTATTGTGATATTCACTTTATTGCAGGGGTCTAGAATGAAACCTGTCATATCTCCAAAGTATGTCTGTATATAATATGCCCCTTATAGGATCATACTGAGAATTAAATACAAATTTGATTACATATCAAATATATGTTATATACACTTGACATATATAAAATGCTAGTAATAGTGCTGTGGCTAAATAAAATACGCAAATCAGCAAGAGAAGCTGCAAAAACTCATGGTCTTTTCACAAAATGAAAAGGGGTCTCTGGATGGTTGGTGGTGATGGTTTCCACTGAATTATACCCTTTAAAATGGTGACGATGGTAAACTTTATGTGCATTTTATTGCAATTACTGTTAAGGAACTATTCCAGCAACACAAGAAACAATTTTTTCCAACTACAATGGGGTTGAAAGTCACCCTACAAGATAGGAAAAGCTCCTAAGCTGATCCCAGGACAACCCAAGACCCTCAGCATCTGGCCTCAGGCTCTTGTGGTTCCCACGGCACCCAGTGGACCAGGACTCCTCCATCCAAGCTCAGCGTGAGCCAAGCCTGAGAAGTATTCCTTCTGTTCAGACTTCAGGCTACCTCAATCATGGCCTCAGAGAATCAAGTGAATGTAAACGGTCAGGGCATCTTGAACAAGAGGCTTTTTGGAAGAACTGCTTTGATTTTTCACACAGTATTAGGGACCAAGTTTCTCCAATCACCCTGAGCGATCTGCATAGGTATCCAGCAATGTTCAGTGTTAAGAAGCTCACAAAGCCAAAGCACTCTATCAGTATACTGGAACTTGACCTTCTCCAGTTTAACCTTCTGTAAAGATGGAAGGAACTTGCCAGAAACCTATTATTTGTGGATTATTAATGCCTCACCTTTCATTGTTGCCTGTCAGGGGTTAAAAAAATATATATATAAACCTCTCAACTGCTCTAATCATCTCCTGCAAGACCAAGAAGGTAGCCTTTGATCTATTTGCTCGTTTCTTTCAGGCACTGCTCCAATCTTCCCCCTCGTCCTGAGTGTGGTAGACAAGACAGAATCCCTGCAGGGATGGGACCCATAGCAGGAAAGGAATGACTTCTTAGCTCAAGCTCAGCTCTCAGCATATATGTTACCACCTTTTTATCTATCAGAGGAGGCACAACTCACTCGCTGCAGGTCAGCCTCTGGGGGCCTCACCAGAGGAGACCCACAAATGGGGAGATAGCCCAAGTTTTAAGTCACGCACAAGACTGCAGACAGAAAGAACTCCCAATGGGCCATCAGAAGGTCTGGGTTCCAGCCTCCACATCCCTTGAAGTTTCATTCCTTCATCTCTTAACGGGAATAATTATATCTGACTGACTGGCTCCAGGTTGCTGTGAGGTTCAAATACGCGGGAAAACATGTAAGTCAGATACCAGCTCTCGATAGCTCCGTGTAATTAGATTATAACCCATTTTCCTGAGGATGACCTCATGGCCCACCACGATCTCATCCCACCAGCCTTTCCCACCACTCAACTCACCTGGTTGAGTGAGCTGAGTCTCTCCAGTCCCGTGGTCTTCTTGCTGGTTTCCAGCAGCCCAAGGTTATTCCCTCTTGTTGGTGTTGTTTAGTCACTAAATCTTGTCCCACCCTCTGGTGACCCCATGGACTGTGGCCTGCCAGGCTCCTCTGTCCATGGAATTTCCCAGGTAAGAATACTGGAGCGGGTTGCCATGCCCTCCTCTAGGGGATCTTCCTGACCCAGGGGTCCAACCCACATCCCTTAAATCTCCTGCATTGGCAGGCAGGTTCTTTACCACTAGCGCCACCAGGGAAATCCCTATCCGTCTTTAGGGATTTCATATTCCAATAGCAGCCCAAGGTTATTCCCTCTTGTTGGTGTTGTTTAGTCACTAAATCTTGTCCCACCCTCTGGTGACCCCATGGACTGTGGCCTGCCAGGCTCCTCTGTCCATGGAATTTCCCAGGTAAGAATACTGGAGCGGGTTGCCATGCCCTCCTCTAGGGGATCTTCCTGACCCAGGGGTCCAACCCACATCCCTTAAATCTCCTGCATTGGCAGGCAGGTTCTTTACCACTAGCGCCACCAGGGAAATCCCTATCCCTCTTTAGGGATTTCATATTCCAGTAAGGCTCATCTCCAGATTCTATAAGGCTGGTTCCTCATGCTTCCAACTTCTACTCAGAAACATGACATTATCTGATTCCCAATCTATTTAAAACAGCCAAGGGTAAAACAGAGGAGTTGGTGGCCATTACCTGCAACAGGAAGGTAAATCTTCCTTTATCAAGTCTGCCCCCCATGGAGAAGCCTGAAACTGAGTTCAGTGCGACCTTGACCACACAGAGGTCTCGCTCATCAACCAGGAGGGAGGGGCCCGGGATGGAGAAGGATCGGTTCAGCAAGACTGGCAGCAACCAACCTTGGCAAAGTGTTTTGGGGCCTTTATTCATTTACTCCTTCATCTAACAGATATTTACCGAGTGTCTCCTGCGTGCCCTGCTGGGGCTGGAAACAGAGACAGAAACAATCTCTTTTCTCATGATCTGTATCCTCCGGGATACATTTTCAGAAAGAAGCAAGTGCGTATTCTGAAGGCAAGCTCTCCAGGCACACGGCTCCACTTTCTTCACGGCACGTGACCTGAACTGTCCCCTGTTCTAATGATGGCCTCTGAACAATGATGGACAGTGTCTGGCTTTTTCAAGGCCACCCAACAGATGGAAAACTTTTTAACAAAGATTCACCAGCTTTCTTAAAGTACCTACTCCCTGATTTTACCAAGTTCAATGGCAAATATTTCGCACACAGAAAAAATGTCCATGAGAACAGCAGCATCTAGCTTCCAGGATCTGTTCTAATCTCTGGAGACTTATATCACAAAAACACTGCTGAAAGTCTTGGCTGCCACCCTCAGAACAGTCCTCTGCCCTGTTTCTGTTCGTGTTGTAAGATCATGAGTCATCAAGAAGCGGTGCAAGGCACAGTTGCTTCTCTCAAGGAATTGTCACTCTGGCGGGGGTGGGAGCACCCTGCTTCATCACTAGCGTTGCTTCTTCTTGGTCCCTCCCCGCTCACCCACTGATCCTCAGGGGTAATTGTGAAAACAGCACGGATAAAGTGCTTGTTGTTTTGTGTACAAAGTAGATCCAACAGGATCTCAAAGAAGGGAGGTGTCTAGAGAAGCTCAGGTCAGGAGGGAAAGGTGAGATGGAGAAAGGGAACAACACTGGGCAGGACAGGGATGAGAAGAGAAGACAGGAAGAGTACCACGCGTGGTCATGGTGTATGCAGGCAGCGGGGTGGCGAGGAGCACTGGCCTCAGGAGGGAAGGCAAGAGAGACGGTCCAGAGGCGGAAACGAGCTTGCTGGGCACAAGAGGAGGAGGTACAATGATCTAAGAGATGACTGGGAGACAAACAGCTTCAAACATCAGGGTGAGGAATTTGGGCTCAACTGTTAGAATCCTATACCCTATGGGGTGGCAAGACATCACTGGTCCAAACTGTACCCAAAAGCAAGATTAAAAGCCCACATTGGGAGCACTAAAGCCCTTCTGCCCTGAGGTCCCTCTGAGCTCACTAAGGATCAGCTGATCAGTACAGAGGGGTGCAGCCCTGACTCTGTCCACCGTATCTCCATGTCCATAATCCTGAACTCATATCCATCTCAATGGAGACCTCCTTCTGGAGCCTCTCACTTGGGCGGACGCTACCAGCAAACACTGCTTTGAACTCAAAGAAGTGGAACATCTTAATGACATTGCTGCTGCTGCTACTGCTAAGTCACTTCAGTCGTGTCCGACCCTGTGCGACCCCATAGATGGCAGCCCACCAGGCTCCCCCGTCCCTGGGATTCTCCAGGCAAGAACACCGGAGTGGGTTGCCATTTCCTTCTCCAATGCATGAAAGTGAAAAGTGAAAGGGAAGTCGCTCAGTTGTGTCTGTCTCTTAGCAACCCCATGGACTGCAGCCTACCAGGCTCCTCCATCCATGGGATTTTCCAGGCAAAAGTACTGGAGTGGGGTGCCTATGCCTTCTCCAATGACACTGAGAACTCTTAAAATTGAAAATAAACAACTATTCAGCTCTTGTAAGAGTTACCATTTGGCACTTCTCTGCAAGATATTGTGGAGGTTGAATCAAAACAGAGGTAGAGAAAACGTCCCATCTCTAATGACCATAATCAGATCTTCCCACACAAGGAGCTCTTCCCTTCCCAGTCACACCGGCCTCTCACTTGGCTCCAGGGGATGTGCTGACAACCTTGATGTGGAAACCACACCAAAGTTCCAGCAGAAGGAAAAGCTTTTAGCTCCTGTACTGGTTTTATTTCATTTATTTATTATCATCTTGGGCTTTCCACACCTTGGAACAAAATTTTCCATGATATCAAGTGGAGGACAAAGTGGATTGCATAAAGTTATAATTTTCAAGATCACAATAAAATATTTATTCCCCTAGTAAATTAAACAAGAAGGCAATGTTTGCCATATGTTAAAAAAAAAAAACTAACAAGCAAAAACTCAACATCTTAAAAGAAAATCCCCTTTCTTTTAAGTATAGACCATTATTGCCCTGTTGTTTTATTTTTAAATAAAACAAATTTTTTTTTTCTCTGTAGCTTCATGACACTTTACAGAATAAGCTAAATGTTAAGGTTTTATGAGACCAGCATCAAGCTTCCCAAGAGGCACAAGTGGGAAAGAACCCACCAGCCAATTCAGGAGACGTAAGAGACACGTGTTCAATCCCTGGGTCAGGAAGATCCCCTGGAGGAGGGCATGACAACCTACTCCAGTATTCTTGCCTGGAGAACCCCATGGACAGAGGAGCCTGGTGGGCTACGGTCCATGGGGCAGCAAAGAGTCGGACACGACTGAAGCGACAGCACGCAGGCACGAATAAGACCAGGAATGTTTGTGGCCCCTCTGAATATGATGCAACATCTGTTTCCTCTGCCAAGGCTAAATCACATTTCAGAGCAACATCCCAACCCCAGTGCCACCCAAATGAAGGAACTCATCAGAGTCAAGCACAGAGCTTCTACAAACACAGACCCCACCACAGGCTCAAAGAGGCAGAATCTCTGCAAGGGAATCACAGGTGTTCCTTAGTTACACTCATGGTTAAGACAAAGAATTACTTTCTAACTGTGAATTCTCACATTGGTAAGCTCTCACATTGATAAGAAAATGTGCAAAGTATGAAAATACTCTAGTATTCCTAGAGAGAAACCAGCATAGGTTTCTATGCTGATAATATGAAGCTCTCTTTTCAGAAAAGAAAAGCTCCTCAATGCACTCCAGAGGGGGAGAAAGAGCCCAGACTCTCAGAAAGAAGATGGGAAACTACTACCTTTCCCTGAGTATCTAAATGAGTCCATACAAGCTAAACTGGGTTCATCTCATTTCTTCCAACAAAAGCTGCTCAGGTCTCATGCCTCAGTCTGGTTCTCTAACAATGGGTGGTGAGAAGACTCCTTAGAATATCCTGAATAATCCACAGCATGTCCCCTAAATCAACCATTATGCCCTGAATCAAGCCTGCAAGAGGAACATTGAGCTGTGAGACCCCATACTCTGAATCAATGTTACAGAGTTATAGGGCAGCAATTAGGTTGTTTCCTGGATATGATTTACAATAAGGTAAATTGGGGAGCTGATTGTGCAAGAGCTGGTCAGTCACCCCAAAAGCCACTCCCCTAACCTTCCCTTTAAAATCCCTCCCCTGAAACCAGTCGGGTAGGTCAGGTCTTCTGAGCATGAGCTGTCCTTTCTCCTTGCTTGACCCCAGGTCAGGTGTCTTGCAATAGATGTTACACTTCCCTTCACCACAACCTGGCGTCAACAGATTGGCTTTGCCTGCCGTTAGGCCAGTGGACCCAAGTTTGGCTTGGTAACAAACCCAGTCCCACTACCCCCGCCAAGTTAACGAAGCAGCCTGCCCCACTCCAACTATCTCCTCATGCCTCCAGCTCCCAGGCACCGAATTCTCTCTGGAATCAGTTCTTGTGCACCCTCCATGCTGGAGACCTGGAACCAGGGGGCAACCACTGGCCCCAAAGGTAGGCCTTCCACCATCCAGAGAGGTGACCTTGTAAGCAGGAGGCAGGTTAAAATCAGAACAGTAAAAATCAGCAACCAGAGGGGTCACAATGCTTAATGAGGCCAGTCTGAGCCCTGTTCACTAGGTCCAGAGGGAAACGCTTTGAGCCTCTAACAGCCATGGGAACAGAACATTCTCTTCCTAGGAGGAAAACACATCTCAGATCAGATAGGTAAACAACACCTAGTGTCTCCTCTCTAGGGAGAACGAGTCAGAGTCCTGCAGGGCATCGTGGGTGTCCCCAGCCCTTCACTGAGGACACGATGTCTCACGCTTCAAGAGGAGCTCAGGGACTGTCCACGTGAACTCCAGTCAAAGCTCTTGGTATCACGCGGAAACTCAGGAAATGTTCCTTTGCCACCCTGAGGAGCCAAAGGTTATATTTCTGTTTTCTCCCTTACTTAAAAAAAATCCAGCAGTACTTTTTAAACTCAATCTTAAGTCAGGTTGTTGTATTTATTTACTTTTGGCCACATCTTGAGGCTTGTAGGATCTCATTTCCCCAACCAGGGGTTGAACTCAGGCCGCAGCAGTGAAAACCCAGCACCCTAACCACTAGGCAACCAGGGGCCACCTCCGGTGTGGCTGAGGGGCCAGAAGAGCCCCTCAGAGTAGACAGGTGACTGAACAGAGGCCCTGCGCGGTTCAGCTCCAAACACTAGCGGCCAACCTCTATCCCCATTCAACTAAAGACACATGGATGTTCACGGCAGCTTTATTCATAACTGCCAAAACCAGGGGGAACTAAGACATCCCTCCATAGATAAATGGATAAACAAACTGTGGGATACCCAGACAACGTAATGGTATTCAGCACGAACAAAAAGTGAGCTATCAAGTCACCAAAAGACATGGAGGAACTCTTAACTGCGTACAGCTAAACGAAGCAAGCCAGTCTGGTAAGGCCACACACTGAATGACTCCAACTCTACGGCATTCTGGGAAAGGCAAAACTAGGAACACAAGTAACAAGATCGGTGGCTGCTGGGTGGGGGTTGAGGGAGGAAGGGGAAGGGAGACTCTGTGACTCCATGGGCGGTAGCCTGCCAGGCGCCTCTCTCCATGGGATTCTCCTAGCAAGAAAGTGGTCGTCCTGCTAGAGCAGGTGTCATTTCCTTCTCCAGGGGATCTTCCTGACCTAGGGATTGAACCCACGTCCCCGGAGTCTCCTGCATTGGCAGGTGGATTTTTTACCACTAGCACCACCTGGGAAGCCCCCAGTAGGTGGAGATTCGGGTATCCTTAAGGCGGTAAAGCTATTGTATGATACCAGGTATATGTCATTACACATTAGTTAAAATCCATAGGACGCACAACAGAAAGAGAAAACCCTAACAGAAATGATGGGCTGTAGCTAAATAACAGTGTATCAATATTGGCTTATGAATTGTAACAAATGTATCACACTGAGGCAAGAAGTTAATCACAGAGGGAACTGAAGGTGAGGGTTTATGGGAACTCTGGACTCTCAATTTTTCTGAAAATCTAAAATTTCTTAAATAAATAAATAGCTAAAACAATACATAAAGTCTGTTAATTTTTGAAAACCCTGCAATGAGTCATGCCTACACAAGCACTAAAATGGCTAAAATTTAAAAACAGCACCAAATATTGATAAGCAATTAGAATTCTCTTATGCTACTGGAAGGAATAAAGATGGCACAATCACTCTGGAAAACAGTTAAACACACAATATACCAAATTACCCAGCAATGCCCCTTCTCAGTATTTACTGAAGAAAAATGAAAACACACATGTACACAAAGACTTGAATATAAATGTATATAATAACTTTAACATAATAGCTGCAAGATGGAAAGAACTCAACTGTTTATCAACTGGTGGGTGGATAAAAACCTTGTATATATTTATACAAGGGACTACTATGCAGGCATGCTGCTGCTGCTGCTGCTGAGTCACTTCAGTTGTGTCCGACTCTGTGCGACCCCATAGACAGCAGCCCACCAGGCTCCCTCGTCCCTGGGATTCTCCAGGCAAGAACACTGGAGTGGGGTGCCATTTCCTTCTCCATATGCAGGCATGAAAAAGGACAAATACAGCAGCATAAATGAAGCTCAATAACATCATGCTGAGTGAAAGATAACAAATGAAGATACCATATATACCAATGCTTTCATTATGTGAAGTCTCAGAACAGGCAAAAATAATTACAGTGGAAAAAAAAAAAATCAGATCCGTTGATTGCCTAGGCTGGAGTAGAAGGTATTAACTTGGAAAGGACACGACGCTTTCTGAGGCTATGGAAATATTCTGCATCTTTATTGGGTTAATGATGATCTGAATGTGTACACTACTCAAAAACTCATGGAACCACAGATTTTAAATGGGTGCATTTATCATATAAATAAAACTCTGATAGAGACCATTCAAATTTAAAAGATAAAAGAGATATTTATTAAATCCAGGGGGAAACCAAAAAGGCACAAGGAAGAAACTGTAAGCCTAATATACCTTACGATTTTGCTGTGAATATTCCTTACATAGTTGCAATAATGTAAGCATCGATCTCTGATTTAATCATTTAAGGGGTGGTGTGTGTGTGTGTGTGTGTGTGTGAGAGAGAGAGAGAGAGCAACTGAGCATATATGTGTTTGTGGGGTTAGATTTTAAAAAAGCTAAATCCTCTAGTTAGTACAATGTCAATAAATGATGTTTTAAAACCCAGATGAGTCAAGAAATAGTGACAGAAATATTGTGGTTAGAAACTTGGAGGTAAATGTCAGAAGAAACAGTTGAAGAAGTTCAAAACATATCATCTTCAGAAGAAAAAAATCAAAGAGCAGGAAGGGGAAGAAAGAAGGAGAACTAGTATTTTAAATCTAGCCTTACTATTCTTTCCAGATGGGAAAAGTCAGGTCAACTGCATAGACTATTTTCATTCAAGTAAGAAAAGCCTACTTGAGAAACCAGCTTAAGATCAAAAGGTGGCTTTCTGAGCCCAAAGTCAGATCATCTATCTGAGTGGTCAAGCAGAGAAAGACTTGAGTCATCTTTCGAGACCTGAGATATCTTTGCCAAAAGGACCGACTCTTTATATTCAAACTCCTCCCTTTCTGACATTCCATTGCACATTGCCATTTCCTTCTCCAGGAGATCTTCCCTACCCAGGGATTGAATCCTGGTCTCCCGATTGTAGGCAGACGCTGTACCGTCTGAGCCACCAGGGAAGTTCCATTACATGTTAAGGACTGGGAAAGGTGAGGTTCAGCCTGTTTACAATAACACAGCAGGCTTTTCTGGGAGGCAGATGACAGAAGAAGGGATAACTGAGAATGGGGGAGGGAAGCACCCGCGAACCAGGGCGTGCCCAGGGAGAGGGGGCCAGGGTCACATCAGCACTGAGGGTGGCATACCCAGTGCCACCCTGCCTACAGCAATGCTCCAGGGAGTCCGTGACCTTGAAACCCAAAGCCATCTGTCCATCTCTGTTTTCCACCCGGCCACCCTGCCATGACCACTGAGGTCAGCTTGCTGAGCTTCTCTCCCCAGTCGGGATTCAGGGACCTCAAGCGGTGGCTTTACATCTGCCATGTTGGGAGTGTGTACAGCACAGAAATGGGTGAAGGCTGCCAGAGAGCTGGTTCTTAAACACTGACCAGCTCACCACTGGGCAGTCTCCCCGCCACTTGCTGAGATGACCCTTATGGAAATGACTTCACTGTCTCTAGAGCCACAGGACATTGTCTAACCTTCCTTTTTCTTGAACTAGCTGGTATGTTGACAGTCAGTCATGTCTTCCCGCTTGAACCTCCTCTCACCCTAGATTTCTGAGGCTCTTTGCTGACTTTTCTTTTCCTTCTAAGCCCATTTGTCTCAGGTTCTACAGATTCTTTCCCCAACCAGCCCTGCCACATTGGTGTTTCCAAAGGTTCTCTCCCCAGTTATCACACTGTGTCCTTTAACACTCAGCCAGGGCATTGCTTCTTCCAGGAAGACCTCCCTGACACTCCTGGTGTGGGCTATGCCCATCTCTAGAATGCTCCTGCCCTCTTCTCCATCACAGATGAATGTCTGTCTGCTGTGTGACCCCTCTGCCAGAGGGTAAGAATGGAGAGGACAAGGCCTTGGAACCACAGCAACAACAATAAAAAAAATAATAATGACAAACAGCTGTTCCTGGCATGCACGCTCCACCAGGCACCAGCCCAAGTCTCTGCATAGATTATTCCATTGACTCTTTACACCAAGCCTGTGACTCTCCCAGGAGACACTTGACACTTGCAGAGTTGAAATAACTTGCCCAAGACTACACAGACCCGAACCTTGAAGCGCAGGCGCGCTGAAATCGAACTCTTTAACCAATGCCCTGCGGGGGCTCCTCCAGCTGGCACAGCCCAAGAATGTGATTACCGAATCAAAGGACCTGAGTTTGAGCAAACTCCAGGAGACAGTGAGGGACAGGGAAGCCTGGCGTACTGTGGTCCATGGGGTCACAAAGAGTCGGACGCGAATAATCACGACTTAAGGGACTGAACAGCAACATGCATGAGGAACAAAGAGAGGAGCAGATAGGCAGCCGCTGCTGCTGCTGCTGCGGCTGCTGCTGCTGAGTCGCTTCAGTCGCGTCCGACTCTGTGCGACCCCATAGACGGCAGCACACCAGGCTCCTCTGTCCCTGGGATTCTCCAGGCAAGAACACTGGAGTGGGTTGCCATTTCCTTCTCCGAACAGATAGGCATAGCATCTAGTAAATGTCTTGATATTAATATTTCTTTTTAAAAAAATATTTTATTTATTTATTTGGCTGCACTGGGTCTTAGTTGTGGCATGTGGAATCTAGTTCCTAGACCAGGGGTCAAACTCAGGCCCCCTGCATCAGGAACGTGGAGTCTTATCTCCACCAGGGATGTCCCTAAATGTCCTGATACTTCAATACAAGTTCATGCTTATAACACTGTTGAATAAACAAAATAGTTCTTAGCTCCAATTTACTTGGTTCTTTACAACTGCTGTTTTTCAGGCCAATGAAGCTGGATTTTCATACAATAAAACACAACGTATGGTTTCTTATTAGTGAAAGTGTAGCATGGAAGAAGAAAAAATGCTACTGAAGACATAACCTTCAATCTTTTGACACAAACAGCAAAACAGCATACACCACAGAAACAGCTTCTGAATTCCATTTACGTTCTCTGGTGAGTCTGCTTTGCTTTTAACTCTGAGGTTACCCTCCCACCAAAAAAATAAAAAGTGCCCTGTGGGTTTGAACTCCTGTTAGCCTTAAAAGCAAAAGCATCTTTGTGTTTGGGGAGGGACGTGCGGCGATCTACTGGGGCAGTCTGCAAAGCTAGGCCTTGCTCCAGATCCTCGGGTGACTCAAGGCTGCCAGTCACTTGCTGGAAAGCTTGTGCTTTGTGTCTGTGGCCAAGGCAGCGTGTGCTCAGGGGGCTGAGAGAACAGGAAGAGTGCAGGGAGACACTCCTAGGAAATTAACACACCACTAAACGGCCCCGGATCATTAAAAAGCCCACAACACCCCTCCAGAGCAATTTTTCCTTTACATTGATGCTGTAGGATAGTTTATTGGAACACGTACCATTAGCCCTGGAGTTCCTTCACTACTGAAGGGAACGGGATAAGCACGTGATGGGTGTGTGTGTGTGTGTGGGTGTGTGTGTTAGTCCCTCAGTCCTTTCCTACTCTTTGCAACCCCATGGACTGTAGCCCTCCAGGCTCCTCTGTCCATGGGATTTCCCAGGAAAGAATCCTGAAAAGGGCAGCCATTCCCTTCTCCAGGGGATCTTCCTGACCCAGAGATCGAACCTGCACTGCAAACAGATTCTTCACTGTGAGCCTTACTGGGCTTTAAAGACAAGAAGGAGAGATGGGGAGAGGAAGGGAAAGAAGGAAGAGACAAGGAAGGAAGGAAGGGAGGGAAGGAGGGAGGCAAGAAAGCCATAAGGGAGGAAAGAAGAGAGAGGAGGAAGGGGGAGAGAGAAAGAAAGATGAAGGCAGGAAAGAAAAGAAAAGGAGAAAAGGGGAATGAAGAAAAAATTAAAGGAAAGAAAAGTCAAATCACTGGGAATGTCCCTTTGCCCTGTCTGAACAGCCAGCCTTGTTTTGGGCCCCCAAGTATGGGGTCCCTGAGCTGATCCGCAAAATGTAACTCACTGGGGCCCTGACTTCCATCCTTTCCTTCAAGAAGAGCATGACTGCACACACATCTCGCCACTGAGCACCACTGACCGCTCACGGGAGTCTGGGCTTGTCTGCTCCTCCATCGAATTGGTAAGACCCAGCTCACAGGGTCCTGGACTCCTGTGTCATGCGGTAAAGCATACAGGCTCACACGTCCTGTGTGTGACTCTACCAAGCATGTGCCTCCTGCAGCCGGCAGCTCTAAGAATCAGACTCTCGACTCCGAGTTCACTCCTCTGGCACCCCTGCCACGGGAACGACAGTGCCGCGTGCTGAGTACTCCGGGGTTGCAGGAACCAACACACAGCATCCCTTCCTTCTCCTGCTAAGTGTAGAAACAACAGAAAATGAGTCAGAAGACACACACCAAGGGTGGAGATGAAGCGTGAGCTCTGTTCCCGAGGAGCCAACTGGACCCCGGTCTGGCGAATACTGAGCCCTGAATTCCGCAACCCAGCCTTCCCAGCACAGGCCCCTGAGTCCAGCGGCTGCAGGTCTCCGCTGGGACAGGATGCACACTCCCAGAGGGAGCTCGAGGCGCAGACGGGGCCAAGCCCAGGGCTCAGCCTCTCTCCCCTCCTCGAGGCTCTCCAGCATCACCCCCTCGCTCCTCCTCCCAGGGGAAGGGCAAGGAAGAGGCAGGGCAGAGCCTCAGGTGAGGAAGTCTGGGGGAATCTGAGGCCCAGGAAATGCAGGTTCTGTTTCAAAAGCATCTTCTGATGTCATCCTCAGAAACGCTGTACACAGTAGGACTTTCAGGTCTCCATTTACTTCTGACAGCGAGGCTTAGAGAGATGGGAATAAGGGTCCAAGGTCACCTAGGCAAGTAGGAAAGTGGGATCTGCAGCAACCCTGTGCTCAGCCCTGCTCCAGCAGTGAGACTGAGGCTCCAGGGAGCAAACAGTTTACTGGCCAGACACCACACATCCACAGCAGAAGGAAGAGAAAGACTGAAGGCAACGCTGTTTTCTGATCGATCAGATAGATGGTTTTCATTGAACAGCTTCATTTCTCCAACTGTCTATCATCCAAAGAGAAAAATAAGCCTTGACTGATCATTAAAAATTTCATTTGCAAAAGATTCTGCTGTCATTAGAAATCATTCTGCACAGCTCTATTTGACCTCTCTGTGTATCCTCTCCCACGAAGTCAGAGATTAGACTTGTCTGGGCCACACAACTGTGAACGGGCTCCCGCCTATCTGGCCTCACCTCAGAGCTTTCAGATTTCTCATTTTAAACCCCCCCTGGCCTCCCTAAAAGTGATCAACTCGCAAGACTACACACTGCTGAACCCCCTGGTATAGGGTGACAGCAGAAGAGCAAGTGATTTTCCAGAACTACTGGAGGGTTTTGAGGGTAGAGATGTGGAAGGAGAGGAAAGAAAGATGAAGAACACACAGAAAATGTACCTAGAGGTGGTCATCCTGAGTGAAGTCAGTCAGACAGAGGAAGACAAGTATCACACGGTATTGCTCATATACAAGCAGAGTGTAAAAAACTGTGCAAATGAACCTATTTACAAAACAGAAACAGAGTCGCAGATGTGGAACGCAAACTTACAGCTACCAAATGGGGAAAAGGGGAGGGACAAATTGGGAGGCTGGGATTGACATATACACACTGCTAAACATAAAATAGGTAACTAATAAGGGCCTATTGTCTAGCACTCTACTATACACTCTGGGCACTACATAACTCAGGGCGCTCGATATTTTGTAATGACCTATATGGAAAAAGAATGCAAAAAAAGTGGATACATGCACATGCATAAATGATTCACTGCCATACAGCAGAAACTAACACAACATTGTAAACCAACTACTCCATTAAAAATTAATTTTAAAAAATGAATACACAGAGAATGGAACTAAATGAAAAAACTAGTATTTATTGAGCATATTCCATGGGTCACGTACTATTCCTGGTGTCTTATGGGCATTAATTCACCCAATCTCACACTAACCTTCAAGATAAGCACTACTATCCGCCCTTTGTATAGATGCAGAAAGGGAAGCACTGGGACATGAAGTACTCTGATCGCTCGGCCTGTGAGCCTGAACGTGCAGCCAGGCAGGTCTCAGAGCCTCCCCTCGACCCGCCATCACACCGTCCAGCCACCAAGCACAGGCAACCACTGGCCTTCACAGCAAAAGACAGTCTCCTCCCCTAGTCCTCCTTCCCTTCAGTCTTCAAAGAAAGGAGAGCAAGGGTGGCTGTTATCAAAAAAACAAGAGAGGACAAGTGCTGGTGAGGATGCGGAGAAAAGGGAACCCTCAGACACTGCTGGTAGGAACGTCAATTGGACAGCCAGTGTGAAAATCAGTGTGAAGTCTTTAAAAATCGAAACTAGAACTATCCTATGAGCCAGCAATCCCACTCCTGGGTACATACCTGAAAGAAGTGAAATCAGGGTCTCAAAGAGCTCTCTGCACCCCCACGTCCACCACAGCACCATTCACAGTGCCCAACACATGGAAACAACGATTGGCCCATCAGCAGACGAGCGGAAAGGAAAATGTGGCAAATGTGTACAATGGAATGTTATTCAGCCGCAAAAAGGAAGCTCTCACCATCTGCAACAAGATGAATGAAACTTGAGGCCATCGTGCTAAGTGAAATAACTCAGAAGAGAAAGACAATTTAGTATAATCCCACTTACACGTGAAAATCTAAGAAAATCCGAACTCATAAAAGCAGAGCCTAGAACCGTGCTTGCCAGGGGCTGGGGGCGGCTGGGGGACATGCGGAGATGCTGGTCAAAGCGTACACACTCTCAGTTACGAGATGATTCCATCCGGGGATCCCACGCACAGCACTGGAGTAAAGGCAAAAGGCTCTACTTAGTACTAGTGTATTAAAGAAGAGATGTTAAAATGTCCCCACTGTAACACCAATAAAAACTGGTAACTACACGCTGTGACTGAGGTGTTAACAAACTTGATCGTGGTGATCACTGCACAATATCCACGTGTATCGAATCATCACTCTGTGCACCATCAGTCCGCACAATGTTGTATGTCAAGTATAATCTCAATAAAGTAAAGCTGAAAAAGGCAAAGAACCGGCCCATCCTAAAAGCAAACAGGCATCCGCTTCCTGGGATGGTAAGTAGGAGCCTGAGTTGGGGGAAAGAACAGGGCTTGAATATTTGCAAAAGGAGCCTCAGGTTCCTCATCTACAAAATGAGTGAGATATAACCTAGCTCCCAGTACCCTTCTGTGATGAGAAGAGCTCATTTATACAATGCGCTCAGTGCTCAGTACTTGACTCACTGCAGAAAATCAGTAATGGGAGCTGCCCTCACAGACCATGGGGGTGACACAGAACGTGCACATCCTCAGGCATGCTCGAGTCTAGGAGTAGATCAGGGGTTTGACGGGGAGCACATTTCCCACACTCGAGAGCATCAGGAAGCCACGAGCTGAAACCCGTGGCTTCCGTCAGGAGCCTCACCCTGGGGGCACCGTGCACGATTCCCACAAGTACCTAGCAGGCCTTGGAGCCAAGGCCCTTATTTAGGATGTGCCGTCTTAAGAACCTCAGGGCAAGCTCAGTCCAGCAGGTTAAGGGAAATGGGCAGGCAGACAGTGTTGAGAAGAGCTGGTTCATTTGTGAATTATCTGGCATCCTGGTCTCTCTGAGACCCAAGTTTTCTGCCTCTGGATGTTGCTCTGTCTATGAGGGGCCCACAGGATAGTGAAAGCAACGTGTGAGTCAGAGGCCCTGGGGTCCAAGACCTAGGGGTCGCCTCGGGGGGACCTTGGTTCAGTCACCATGTCTCTGTTCAGCTATGCAATGAGGATAAAGCACCTGCTTTCACTCAAAGTAAAGAGCTATTCTGGGTACTTTGTGCTCCAAGTTGCATGGCTAAGAAACGAACAGAGAAAGCGTTTCCGTTTGCCCTTTTCCCCAAGCTCCATCTGCCCCAGCACTGAGGACTCCAGCTACACCTGCGATGCCCACGTCTGCCCCGTGGCTCCCAGCACTCTGCATCTGCCTCGGGCCCCACAGGCAGTCTGAGCCATGCTGCTGGCACCAAGCCCCTGCACTCCTGGACCCCAGGGAGAAGCTGGGCTCTTTACTTTCGGTTTCCCAATAACTGCTGTTTCTAAGAGCTCCCTGCCAAGGGAGAGGGAGGGAGGCGCCACAAATGGCCACGGCTAAGGGCAGCCCAGGGCTGAGGCAGTTCTGTGAAGCCATGCGGGCCACATGCTGGGCACCTCTGCCTGCGGGCCCCACGGCTGCCTTCATCAGCCCGCTCCTGAGAAACCCCCTTATCTGAATCGCCCTCTGAAGGCCGCCGATAGGAATTATACTTGGGAAGTTCCACCTGGGACACAGCAGATGGAGAAGAGGCGCTGGGGCTCAGGGTGGGTCCCTGAGTGACCGAGAATCACCAGGTGCTGGGAAGGGCGGCCGGGGGCAAAATGATGCTGACAGGTGGGCAGATGAGCAGACACAGAGGCATACCTTCTGCTGGGGGCCAGTCCTGACCCGGCGTGCGTGTCTGATAGCCTCACTCTTACACTTACACACTTACACACACACACACACACACACACACACACACGGCGCGCGTGTCTGATAGCCTCACTCTTACACACACACACACACACACACACACACACACAGCTTCTTTCCCCTCTCTCACCCTGCACTGGATAGAAGCCACGTGGTTCACAGTGAGAGCCCCTGACCTAGGAGCCCGGAGGCCTAAGCTCTGGCCCCAGCTCCACCATGCCCTAGTGTCACAGCCTTCATCTGTCCAGGCCTTGGGGATTTTTCCTCCATAAAATAAAATACTGATTACAGCGGATCAGTATTTCTCAACATGGAGCTCTACATGCACTAGTGTCCAGGAAAGAGGATCCCGGGATCAACTACATTTTCAAGCCCCTCCCACTCCAGTACCAGGGCACTCCCCTCCCATTCCTGGAGATTCATGCCCTTCACTTCCCCGTACCCCTGACACATGATGGATGAAATACACATTTGGACAGTTAATTAGAATCTGAATCCCTAGATGTGCTCAAAGTTTCACTCTCCAGTTACAGGTAGAAAATTATTACTATTCTCAGGAATGAGTTATTTGGAGATAATTAATAAGACTGACCCTCAAATTTCTGACCTTTTCTGAAGAGCATCACACCACTGATTCCAGAAAGTCCCCTGAGAAGCTGAGCACGTGGATGACATCCCTGTGTGAGGGAGAAATTCAGTTTCCCGTGTGCCAATGCTGCAAAGCATTCAGCTAATTAGTCAAATACTTACTGTATATTGTATACAGACCCACAAATACAAAAAACAATCTCATGGTTATCAGAGGTGGGATGGGGGGACAAATTAGGAGTTTGCGATTAGCAGATATACACCACTGCATATAAAACAAACAAACAAAGACCTACTATATAGCACAGGGAACTAGATTCAGTATCTCACAATAATCTATAATGGAAAAGAATCTGAAATGGAGATACGTACATACATATATATGAAGATACACAGAAAACTAAAACACAACATTGTAAGGCAACTATACTTCAATAAAAAAAATTTATTTTTTTTCATTCTGAGCAGCTGCCAGGTCAGGGACACCATGAGATTTAGAGAGTGTCACGCGCCATCGCCCTGTGCTTTCAGATAAAGCCCAGCCAGAACAGAATGGGACAAACCTTGTCATAAAAGAAAAACTTGCTCCCACTGTTTAGAGGACACAGACTGCTTGTGGGCAGAAGTTCAGGCCACAAAAGACTGATAAAGGACTTAAAGATCTCTGAGCACACAGCCTGCCTGCTCCAGTAAACGAGAGGGAAAATTCTTTCATTATCGGACATTTCAGTTGCTGAAAGGGAGAGGTGACCACACTTCACTTGATCCACATATGCTAAACAAAGGAGCCTGGAAATTAACCAAAGTGCATGTTCACCGAGTCCTCCATATTTTGTTTAAAAATAAAAACCAAAATGTTAGTGGACTGCAGTGTGGAGATTCTTGTGGGTTTTACCTGGAGTTACACAAAGAATTTGAGTTAAAATGCAGGGTCCACTGTCTTGGTTTCTGAAGTCTCCCTTGAGTGGAACAGGTCTCAAAGGGAGCATTTAATCAGATTTGAAGACTCCCAGCCTCCCACTTAAGCAGTGGTGAAAGTGAAAGTGAAGTCTCTCAGTCATGTCTGACGCTTTCCGACCCATGGACTGCAGCTCACCAGGCTCCTCTGTCCATGGGATTCTTCCAGGCAAGAATACTGGAGTGGGTTGCCATTTCCTTCTCCAGAGGATCTTCCCAACCCAGGGATAGAACCTGGGTCTCCTGCATTATAGGCAGATGCTTTATAGTCTGAGCCCCAGACAAGTCTCTAGTGGTGCCCAAGTAAAGCAGTCGTGAACTGGAATCAAATCTACTTTAGTCAAATGCTGTGTGATCTCATATGCTCAGCCACGTCCAGCTGTTTGCGACCCCATGGACTTGTAGCCTGGCAGGCTCCTCTGTCCATGGGATTTTCTAGGCAAGAATGCTGGAGTGGGTTGCCATTTCTTTCTCCAGGGGATCTTCCTGATCCTGACGGGTCTCTTGGGTCTCCTGAAATTGACAGGCAGATTCTTTATCACTAGCGCCACCTGGGAAACCCCAAAGGCTACTTTAGGGAGTAGTCCACCTGCTTTTTTTTCTTCCAAATTGGGTATTTTTTACAAACTTCTATCGTTCTGTTTGCAAAATAAGGCCACTAGTTCAGAACAGGCTTTTGGCCTAGTGTATGCACCAACCATCCCCTGGTTAGTAGTAAGGGATTTACAAAATTCTGGAATTCTTCTCATCTCCAGAGGCTGACTCTGGGGAAGCCCCAAGCCCTCCCTGAAGATCCCCGCTGGAAACTGTGTTCATAACCCTGGGCAGGGGTGTCCTATGTCAATGACAAGAGCTCACAAGTGCTCATAAAATAATAGCATCTCTCAGTTGGAGAGATGAGTCCAAAGTGCCAGGACTGGAGCCTCAGCTTCACTGTCAGTTCTTCCAATGAATATTCAAGGTTGATCTCCATTAGCATTTACTAGTTTAGTCCCCTTGCAGTGCAAGGGACTTTCAAGAGGCTCCTCCAACATCACAGCTTGAAAGCATCAATTCTTCAGCATTCAGTCTTCTTTACGGTCCAACTCTCACAACCAAACATGACTACCAGAAAAACCATAGCTTTGACTATGCAGGCCTTTGTGGCAAAGTATTATCTCTGCTTTTTCATATGCTGTCTAGGTTTGTCATGGATTTCCTTCCAAGGAGCAAGCATCTTTTAATTTCACGGCTGCAGTCACTGTCCACAGTGATTTTGGAGCCCAAGAAAATAAAATCTGTCATTGCTTCCACGTTTTGTCCTTCTTAAGACAATGCCAATTCAAAAAAAGAGCATGCAGGGGTTTAACTTCTCAGTGAGTTGTTCTAAAATCTGCAGGAGCAGACTATCCCCAAACACATTCCAATTTCTTCTGAAAAGGAGTTTGCTTCCTGAGACACAAAGAGGGTGATGGGCACTGAGTAGGTACCCCATAAACCTCAGTTCAAACCACTCCGATCTCACTACGCTTTTGTTTCCTCTAGTCCCCTCTTGGGATAAAGCACATATTGATGCATCTTGGGAGTTCTTTATGGGCAAAATATCTGCATCGTTCAAACGTGATCCTGCTGGAGAGCAGCTGTAGGAAATGAAACAAACAGGCTGGAGTGGGAGCCGCACAGAATCACATGCTCCAAGCAGGTGTGCGGCCGCGACGGTCAACCACGGGTGCACGTGAATAATGGAAACGCGATCAAATATCCTTCAGTATTTTTTCATTTTCACAGCAGGTACCCAGATTCAGCCATTGCTTTCATGTGGCGACACTAAGAATCCAAGCATGAATGAGGTCTTACTGAAGCTAATAAGCGATTATTCTTCACCAGAGAAATGTGATTAGAGTGTCTACACATGCATATATTTTATAGCGTCGTCTTTTTCTTTTTTTGGCTGTACCACATGGCATGTGGAACCTTAGTTCCCTGACCAGGGATCAAACCCACATCCTTTGCATAGGAAGCGTGGGGTCTTAACCACTGGACTGCCAGGGAAGTCCAGAATCGTGAATTCTTCCGCTCCTGGACTGCGTGGTGTTTCTCCTCCACAGCATCTGGTACAGTAACATCCCCATGCTAAGTGGCAAATATTAGTTGTTGTTGTTTGATAATGATGCCAACACTGGCATACATCCAGGTAACTGTCCCAGGTGTGATGATCACAGAACACATCTCCCAGAGATCTGGTTAGAGCTCAAATAAAGCCACCCAGCTCGCACTCACCAAGGTCAAGCTTTATTTTTTCAGAGAGAAGGAACAGCTGAAGGCGGAGGGTGAATACAGTCCTCTGGGCAGCCCAGGAAAACAGGCAAGTTAGTACCAAAGAACTGGCCAAGGCTGTGAATGAAGTCATCATCTAAAGCTGGAATGGCTCCATTTACAGGAAGGACCTGACTCGCCACACACCCGGGCCACACAAGTACCTCCCTGTGAGAAGAAAGGTACCATCTCTGCCTACAGTTTAGGTCTGTTACTTCCAGGGCAGTAACTTCACAGCCACCCCCCTCATTTACTGAGGTGCCTCTCAGAAAGGGAAATCCTGTGCCCTCCAGAGCTAAGTGCATCTGTGAAAGGATCCTTGCAACCCGGAAGGCCAACGACCTTGAGATAGCAGGGCTGTGAGCTCCAGGACACCCTGGCCTCCATTCCTGGAAGTTCAACGTGGAGTTTCCACAGCGGGGACATCACAGCGGGGGCTCCATTCTCAAGGGGGAGCCATAGATGTTCCCCCAACCATTACGTCATCACAGAGTCCAACTGAAGCTCAGGAAACCACCACAGAACCCAAGTGTGATCTGCAAATGTGGTTGTTTTGTTGTTTCTTTTTCCAAACAGCCTCTGTTCCCCTAACTGCTTGAACCCTAGTGAGAAGTGCTAAGCTTCCCCACAAAGCTGTAAATTCCCACGGTGCAGGGGCTGTGTATTTACAGTTCACACGGCAGGGGCTCAAGACCTGTTGAATGAATTTGACCCTAAACCCCACAGATAATTCAACAGCCTCATCTTAACTTAGCACTTATCTTATGAACATTTATCTTTAACATCTTCAGTCCCTTTGGGACTTCCCAGGTGGCTCCATGGTGAAAGAATCCACCTGCCAATGCAGGAGACTCAAGAGATGTGGGCTCGACCCCTGGATCAGGAAAATCCCTGGAGAAAGAAATGGCAACCCACTCCAGTTTCATTGCCTGGAGGATCCCATGGACAGAGGGGCCTGGTGGGCTATAGTCCATGGCGTCACAGAGAGTCGGACACACCTGAACATGCACACACTCCACTTCAGTCCCCAAAGACAGAGTTAATAAAGACAGATAAACAGCCACTCCCCCAAAAAAAATGCAGACAAGGAAAACAAAAATGCCAGATCTGAAAACAATGCGGGAGGGACCGGTGGTCTGCAAGGCACAGAGGGTGGGACACCAACAACAGATCTGAAATGCATCTTAATCAGGGTCTCAGAGAACCCACCCCCAACTCCATTTACACTCTGTATCTCACAGGATCTTGGCATCAGAATCCTTAAGGGTAAGGCTCCAGACCCATACATTCTCATCTTTAAACACGCTCACCTATTTCTTTCTTAAGTTTTAACAACACTGATCTACAGGCCACAGCAGGAAGCTGTATCTAGGAACAGGTAGGTTACCTAGGAGAATCAAATCAGGAGCTTTGGCAATAAATTCAACCCCTCCCCCAAATCTCCCTACATTCCCCTCACTCCCTGTCCCCCTTTTTCGGGGGTCTTACTAGGTCATGTCCCTTATTATGACGGCTGGATCTGTCCTCTCCCCCCACTTCACAGGGTGTCTGATCCCCACCCAAGCGGGGAGCCCTCCAGACTACATTTCCCAAACTCCTTCATGACTGGTTCTCCTCCAACAGGTGCAGGGGAGATGGACGTGAGGCAGAAGCTGCTTGCTACTCACAGTCCTGGAGGTGTCTGATTTATCCAGGGCTGGTTACATGATTTGCAGAGTCGAGTGCAAAATAAAAACACAGGGCCCTTAGTTCAAAAAGCAGGGGTGAAGGCTTTCCCCTTGCTTCCACTGTCTCTTTCCCCAACCTCTCTCTGGAATATTTTATTTGCCATTTAATGTTGGGCTTCCTTGGACACAAAGATGGAAGGTCGGCACCTTGCTCTACCTCCTTCACAGTCCCGACCCTTCACACATTATGCTGGGCCAGCACCAGACAGGGTGTGGCAGGAGTCACTGGAAGAGGGCAGGGGATAGATGGCCGAAAACCCGCCCTGGAGAGGAGGTCAGCTGGTGAGAGCAGAAACTCATGAGCCAGAGTGAGTGGAACATGTTTATTATACTTAACCTGCAAAACCCAAATGCAAAGATGAAACAGATAGCCAATGGGGATTTGCTGTATGACTCAAGGATCTCAAACAGGGGCTCTGTGACAATCTAGAAGGGTGCGATGGGAAGGGAGATGGGAGGGAGGCTCAGGACGGAGGGGACGTGGGTCTACCTATGGCTGATACTTGTTGACGTATGACAGAAAACCAAAAAATTCTGTAAAGCAATTATCTTTCAATTTTAAAAAAAATTTTAAAAAAAGAATGTGAAGGCAGCCCAGATTTATCACCCACTGAGGTAGCAGAGGTCCCAGGCCCTGGGTCAAGGGTTTAGAGTCAGAAGAAGTGTTGATTCCACAGCCCGCCGCATCTCAGTGGTCCTCCAGGTTCTGACCATTCTTCGTGTTCTGATCCTCCTCTGCCTTCTGACTGCAGCAAAAGGGGAGTCTCCTAGATTCATTTTGAGGATCATTCCTTGCAGCCCTTCTAATAACCATGTCAGCACCAAAACCCCTCTGTTCTTGGCTTTTGTCTCTCTCCAAATCCGTCTGTTGAAGCCTTTACTCCCAGTGTGATGGTTTGTAGAGGTGGAGAAGCGTCTGCCTGCAATATGGGAGACCCGGGTTCGATCCCTGGGTCGGGAAGATCCCCTGGAGAAGGAAATGGCAACCCACTCCAGTACTCTTGCCTGGAAAATTTCATGGACAGAGGAGCCTTGTAGGCTACAGTCCATGGGGTCGCAAAGAGTCGGACACGACTGAGCGACTTCACTCACTCACTCACTCAGCCCTTGGGGCTGATGAGGACGTGAGACTGGGGCCATCACGATGGGATCACTGCCCTTAGAGGAAGAGGAAGAGGGTCAAGTGCTCTCTCTCCACCTTGTGAGGACCAGTGAGAAGACAGGAAGAAGAGCCCACGCCAGGCCCCAGAACCTGCTGCCACCTTGACCTTAGACTGTCAGCCTCCAAAACCATGAGAAATAAATATCTGTGTTGAAGCCACAAAGTCTATAGTATTTCTTACCACAGCCCCGGCTGACAAAGACACCCTGGACTACTGACTTTGCACTTCAACAGGAACTTCTGCTTTTTCTGCAACTGAACGTTGATAGCAAACTCCATTCTCCTCAGTCCTAATCCCGGGCCCCTGGGCAAGGCTATGCCGCCGCTTCCCTGCCTTCTGGAACCTTCCCATACTGGCAGGCTAGACAGGCAAGAATCACAAGTTCAATCTTCTGGAAATAGGTTTGTACCAGGAAAGTAAGTGTACTGAAAAAAAAACAAACAAATAAACAAACAAAACGCATTTCCCCACAGACACACTGCTAGTAACCTAAACTTGCCTTGAACTTCCCAATCATGAGAAACATTTCTATATCTGAGACACTGAGAAAGGCTTGGGCTCACTGACTCCCTGAAAGTCCACTGCAGGAAATGAGGGCAGAAAATGCAGAGTCCACTAAAATTGGCTCTGCTGGTGGGTGTTTCCATATTCTCCCTGATTCCTGGCTCTGTAGACTCTGAGGAGTGTGGACAGCCCCAGCTACAAGGCATTTACAAGATAAGAAAAATACAACTGGGATCAGCATGTCCCAAATGGCACTTTGAAAGGAGATGCCTACATAAACAAGGCTCACACCTATAGACTTAACTGTGGTTGAGCAAAACAAACCTGTTTGGTTGGTATAAAACAAATTATTACATCTTGAAATGCTTGGGGAAGGGTTGCTAGGTGGCAGCTGGTTGTTTTTTTTTTTTTTTTTTCCTTTCCCCAAATCACATTAATAACTTCACTCCCATGTTTTAATGAGAGAAGGATCACAAATTCCCATCTGGCACAACAACAGCCCAGCCAAAGATAATTACCAATTGAGTGGCCCAAGCTTGGGAAGACAGGTAAGTCCAGACGAATTAGTCTGGAGGGAGAGGAGGAAGGACCACCTAGGATTTTACTTTAAAGAAATACTCCCAGCTGAAAGATAAAGAAAAAACTTGACAAACAAGACTGAAGACAGTGGGAACAGGCAGACCTCGATACCGGTTGCATTTCCACCTTATTCATTCATTCAGTAAACATTTACCACATACCTGCTACATGCCAAGCTTCTCTGATAGATACAGACATAGACATTAGTTAAGCCCTGTATAAAAATTAACAAGCTTCAGTTCAGAGGAAGGGAGATAACAGACAATCACATGATAACACTGTGCAGAAAAACTTCAGGGTAATCTAGAACAGGGGCTGGTAAACTACAGTCAGAGGCCCACACTTGTTTTTGTAAATAAAGTTTTATTGGAACTCAGCCCATCCGTTCATTTACATAACGCATTTGGCTGCCTTGGCACGACAACAGCAGACTTAAGAAGTCACCAGCACAGCTGCAAAACCTAAAACACTTACTACTGGCTTCTTTTAAAAAATATTTACTGAGCCCTGGTCTAGAGAATAAATGGGAACCTTAACTCAGACTGAAGCTTAGGATGGTTTCCTGGAGGAAGTGACATCTTAGAGGCATAAGAAAGAAGAGGAGGAGAGAGGCAGACAGAAAGAAGAGAGAAGGGCTTTAAGCAGAGAGGACCATGTGGGTAAAGGCAGAGGTGGAAGACAGCTTGGCAAGTTCAAGGACTGTAAGGGACGACGCACACAGGAGGGAGAGAAAGCAGCAACTCCACGCATTCTCTCTGATGGAGGCAGGAGGGACAGCAGCCTCTGGCAGACACGGAGTGAGAACTACGGGCCAGGCTGCACTGAAGCACTGTACACACGTTAACTCTTCACTCCCCGGAGGGGCTTTTGGATTCAACAGAATTAGAAATGAGGGACTGGCAACTGTAATTGCATGACAATTCCCCTAATGTTGAGGAAGTGGGGTAGGGAGGCCAAGGAGGAGGGAATATATATCTATATAGTGTGTGTGTGTGTGTGTGTGTGTGGTGTGTGTATACATGTATACCTATGGCTACTTGTGGCTGATTCACGTTGTTGTACTGCAGAAACCAGCACAACATTGTAAAGCACTTATCCTTCAATTTTATGAAGCAATTGTCCTCCAATTAAAATAAATAAGTAAATTTTAAAAAATAAAAATAGAAAAGATAAACATACTGGGAATAGAAAAAGTGTTGAGACACTGTCAATTGCTCACATCAGAGAATTGGGAGGTGGGTGTGGGCCAGTAGATACTAAATCCCTCCCCCCCGACCTTCAAGTGCCCCCTTGGCATTGTCACATGCAGTGGGAAGTGACATGCAAATTGGTCTCTAAAACAAGATAATATTATCCCTTGAATTAAAGTGAATTATTGGCATTCTAAAAAGGAATATCAACCTTATTGGTGATTTCAGACCTTTACCTCTTCACTGAGAAATTCTGGAGAATAAGAAAAATCCTGATTTTCAAAATGAGAGAAAAGGGTGGATTCCAGAAAAAGGATAGATAATGCCTGAATCCTCCTCCTAGCAATATTCTAGGGAGATTATGAAATGGAAATTTTATAAACATTCAGAAAACACTGAGGTGAGGTCACTGAGCCACCCCAACCTCCTGGCCTGCTGGGTAGAGTGATTTGACAGATCAGAAAAATGCCACAGACTGAATTTTCATTAGAGCCAAGCAATCCAAGACTTTTCCATATATTCTTTTGATAAAGGAGAGACAAATAGGCTTTTTAAAAGCCTATGATGCAGATGTATAGCTGGCAGCACATTCAGAACCAGAGAGAACACCCAAGTAGGCAGGACTGGTCTTCTCCATAAGGGTGTTGCTGCCGTTCAGGCGCTTAGTTGTGTCCGACTCTTTGCGACCCCATGGACTGTAGCATGCTAGGCTCCTCTGTCCTCCACGAGCTCCTAGAGTTTGCTCAGATTCATGTCCATTGAGTCGGTGACGCTATCTAACCATTGTATCCTCTGCCACCCCCTCTCCTGTTGCCTTCAATCTTTCCCAGCATCAGAGGTTTTCCAAATGAGTCGGCTCTTCACATGAGGCAGCCAAAGTATTGGAGCTTCAGCTTCCGCATCAGTCCTTCCAATGAATATTTGGGGTTGGTTTCCTTTAGGATTGACTGGTTTGATCTCCCTGCAGTCTCAGAGACTCTCAGAGTCTTCTCTAGCATCATGGTTTAAAAGCATCAATTCTTCGGCACTCAGCCTTCTTTATGGCCCAACTCTCACATCCATACATCACTACTGGAAAAACTATAGCTTTGACTACACGGACCTTTGTCAGCAAAGTGATGCCTCTGCTTTTTAATACACTGTCTAGGTTCCATGAAAATTTCTAGGTTCACCATAAGGGAATGCAAATGATAACAGGTAAATGGTAATTATTCAGCATCTACTTTAGCAAGGAAGTCACCCACAACCACTGGCATTTGGCAGAGACTCAAAACAGGCAGAGAGGTGGGAACATTTGTGGTGGAAAAAGGGAAGGTTTCAGGAATGCCCTGATTGGGGGCTGTCAGCATGGAGAAGCTACAGACAAACAAACTGAAGTGAGGCATCCTCTGGTTGGTTTGGGAAACATATCGGGCTTCCTCAGGCTGCTCCTAAGACAAGTACTAGGGAGGTATCAGTGATGATTGGTTAAGTCCTGGTCATTTAGGACAAACTCCCACAGAGGTTATTGTGTGGTTCCCTGGACTAGTTACTTCAGAAGTCAAAATTCTCAGGTTTTATGTGGTCTGGCCACGTTCTGCTTCCTTCCCACATCCTCTCTATGACCAAAGTGGGGAGAACAGATAAACCATTCAGGTAAGTTTACTTCAAAGTGGCTTGAAGAAATTTTAGAAAGTAGAGAAAACAAATCTGGAGGAGGGCATGGCAACCCACTCCACTATTCTTGCCCAGAGAATCGCCATGGACAGAGGAGCCTGGCGGGCTCGCAAAGAGTTGGACATGACTGAACGACTAAGCACAGCACAGCACAGAGAAAACAAAAGCAACTGATTAGGCCCAAATTCAGAGGCAATCAAATTAAAAATCAATTAAATATCTTCCGCAAGGAAAATCGAGGGCATACAGAATGATGAAATTTACATGTACTATAACAGGTAGCTAAAATAATTGCCAGCAAAGTCGGTTTATATGCAGCTTATCAATGCACAAGTTAGAATGAATGGTTGATTCATCCACGGTTAGTTCTGCAACCTTGAACAAGTCACTTGATCTCTATCAGCCGTAATTGCTTATCATCTGTAAAACAAACGGGCTGAATTAAAATCTCTCAAGTCCTTTATGGCTATAAAATTTTATGGTTCTATGATTCTGGTCACTTGGAGAGTTCTTTTATTCTACATGTGGCAGCTTTATGTCTGCCCAGTTAAATATATTAATTCATTAGGAGCTGAATTGGATAAACAAAACAAATTACACCCGTGTTTTGTAAAAGTGCATTCATTCCACAACAATTTCAGAATAGCAACTATGGATAAAGCACTCTCCTAGGAGCCATGGGAGAAACAAAGAGACCAGACAGAGGCCCAGCACTAAGGGACCACAGCTGAGAAGTGAAAATATGCCCAGAATTAGCTCTAAATAAGCAAAGTCTTCCGTGCCCTAAAATGATACAGAAAGCGCTCCAGAAAAATGACCAACACTCTGGACGCTCTGGACCCTTGAAGGCTGCAAAACAGAATGATTAGCTAGTGACTTATTTTTTCGTACATATTGCCATTTGCATATTGTGACTGGCAAACAATTTTTGTTTGCTTTAAGTTTCATTTGCTCTCACTCCTTTCCCCCTCAACTTTGAGGTCTGGCACATCAGAGCCATACTAGCTGGTCCCTTCTGCAAAGGGCATTTAAAAGGAGGGTTTAGGACTTCCTTGGCGGCACACTGGATAAGCATCCATCTGCCAATGCAGGGGATACAGGTTTGATCTCTGGTCCGGGAGGATTCCACATGCCATGGAGCAACTAAGCCTGTGTGGCAAAAGCCTGCATGCTGCAGATACTGAAGTCTGTGTGCCTAGAGCCTGTGCTCTGCAATAAGACAAGCCACGCAATGAGAAGCCGATGCACTGCAACCAAAAGTATTCCCCACTCTCAGCAAATAGAGAAAGTCCGCACAAGCAATCAATACTCAGCAGTCAACAAGAAAATATTTTTTTTTTTAATTTTTAAATAAATAAAGGAGGTTTATGCCAGAATGTCTGCATCCCTACATGTGACAAGATGTTCTGGCCAGAGGAAGCCCAGTCTCAGAAAATACTAAATAACTTCATTAAAGGGGCAATGAAATGTTCCCATGAAGCTGATTTTCTTCAAAGTCCGGTTCCTAGGAAGTGGTAAATACTGACAATTTTCATTTCCTGCTCCCCTCCACACCTGTCTAAAGCTACTGAAGTGTGGGGTGGGGGTGGCGTAGATTTTTTAAAGATACAGTTTCATAACGTTAGAATGCCTTATGTCTTCACTGGCAAGAGAGGGGTTCTGGAAGATTTTCACTTGCCCCTTCCTGGCTAGGAAGCCTGCTCCTTAATCTCTGCAGCTCTGTGGCAGCCATCCAAAGATGCTCTGATTTTCCCTAATTTAAGAGAAACAGGCAAATCACAATAAAAAGTGCTCTCTGCCCAGGAAGTACAGCCACTGCCTGCAGGCATGCCTGTCAAACTGCCTCTGGCCACAGTAAACAAGTCAGTCTCTCCAACACACCAAATAATTCTCGGTTACAGTCTGTTTTTTACAGTCTGTTACCAATGAAAAAATAAACTGATACAAAAGAAGGCACTTTAAATTGACACAACTCTCTCAAGTCCAATGCACAGCATACATTACTTTCTTGAATAGCAGTTGAAAACAGCACAAAGGCTGTCTGGGTTTTGGTTTTTTTTTGGCGGAGGGGCGGGGGGTGGAATGTGCAGGTCAGTGGAAGGGCTTTCTTTTGCTAGCTGTATCTTCCTCTCCAGGGTGGCAGGCAGCCCTGAGCAGGTGCACTGCAGCGGGGAGAGACAGAAGAGAGGAGCAAACAGGAAGTTCTTACAGACCAGTGGCTCCTGGTTTGTCAATTACCAAAAACAGGCCCCAAACACTGACTCGGTATTTACTAAACCTGATAATCAGTTTGGAGGTCCCGCCTGATGCTGACTCCGTTGACTACAAATCCCCAAACAATCAGCAGGCACTTTTGGAGAGCAGGGCTTCTCTCGGTTTTCCCTGCAAATTCTCCTGGGTGTGCCTCCTTACTTACATTCTGTGACTAAAAGCCCTCGAGGATGCTGCTAAGTCTGCAGTGAGTGTCTAATCATTATTCTTAACAAGTTCACCCTCTTCATGTGGCCAGACCAGCTACGAGATGCTCCCCACCCAGTCACAATGGCACCCATTTGGCAAGGTGTTACCCACAAACGAGATACAAAGGGACAAAGAGCAGCTGCGGTTCCCAGAGGCCCAGACAACTGCAACAGGTACTGAACCACCCGTTTTCCCCACGACGCTGGGAATACTCACTTCAGAACTGCTATCCTAAACTAACTCATTTCCACAAGACATAGACGTGGACCCCTCTGCTTAATATTCATGTTCTCCCACAAAGCTTGCATGTAAACATATCCTTTAGAAACAGCAACAAAGTCACTGTTTTTGAGCTTGAAGGCAAAATCTTCATTAACTCATCCTTTCTACAGCACAGACATTCCTTCATCTAGAGAGAAAAAAAAATGCAGAGATACTAACGCAAACCCAAATATTCATTCTTGAGCATCGAAAAAGAAAAGGAGGGTGAACAGGTTTTTCTAAAATGATATGCAGAGATGAGCCATTTTTTTTACAGAAGCCATTTCACCTGCACATTCCTGCCGGAGCCCTGCCTGCTCTGTCTCTCCTGCTGTGTTTGTGATTCTAGTCCAAGGATCCTCAGTCCTGGCCCCACATTGAAGGACATCTGGATTTTTGTTTGACCATTTTTTAAAAGCTTGCAAGTATAGTTTATCTGCAAGGTTGTGTTAGTTTCAGGTGTAGAGCAAAGTGATTCAGTCACATATATACACATTATACGTATATAGATCTATTCTTTTTCAGATGGGAGATTCTTTTTTTAAATTTATTTTAATCAAAAGGTAATTGCTTTGCAATACTGTGCTGGTTTCTGCCATACATCAACGTAAATCTGCCACAGGTATACATATGCCCCCTCCCTCCTGAACCTCTCTCCACCTCCCTCCTCATCCCACCCCTCTAGGTTGTTACAGAGCCCCAGTTGGAGTTCCCTGAGTCATACAGCAAATTCTTGTCTGCTATCTATTTTATGTATGGTAACGTATGTTTCCATCTTACTCTACACACCCCACCCTCTCCTTCCTCCTCCCTCACAGTGTCCGTAAGTCTGTTCTCAGCGTCTGTGTCTCCTTTGTTGCCCTGCAATAATTTCATCAGTATCACCTTTCTAGATTCCATATATATGCATTAATATGCAATATTTGTTTTTCTCTTTCTAACTTACTTCATTCGGTATAACAGGCTCTAGATTTTTAAATATTCATGTCCAGACCCCAGTCTAGACCCCAAAGATTCTGATTTAACTGATCTGGAATAGGTCCCAGTGGTTTTAATACACAGCCAGAATTCAGGACCACAGGCTAAAATCAAAGGACACTGCGATCCTTCACCTAACCCTAAATAAACGTGGACAATGAGAAAGTGAGTACATTCCTAGCTCTGAATCTCCCGGAATTTTATATATGGGATATTATTAGAGGGATTCCAAACTGTTGTTTGTGCTGGCTTATTTTGGAAATCAGAGCATATTTTAGGAAAGTGACTGTGGGCTGGCTAGTTCCCAGTTGTTGCTTATTAGTTTTAGGTTGTGTACCATCAAACCTTTCCCAACCCTGCAGAGAAGCCTGTTTCCCTTTGAAAGGAAAGGAAACCATGAAATCAGAGCCTGCTACTCAGAGATCATTTTCATCTAGACAATTAACAGAGGAGAAAAGTGAAGCCAAGAGTGAATACAATGAACGTCACTAACAGAAAGACGCCCCAAGCGACAGGAAACCAAGACCACAGTCCAATTTTCTGGTAGAAAATGGGGTGAAGGCCAGCCTCTGTGCCTCTGAGACTCCTGTTTCCATCAGTAAGAGAACCTTCTGAGAACAGCTCTGAGCAAAAGATGCTCTTAGCCAGAGTGAGGTAAGTTCTCACCTGTCAGCAACAGAAGCAGAAAAATAAGTAGGAAAGGGAGCTCTTCAGAAGTCTTGCTTTTATTTTTTACTTAAAAGGCTGTTATTTCTTTTGAAATATACCTTTCCTGTGTATTTTATAATATTAACTTTATTTATTTTGTGTAATGATTTTCACAATACATTTAGTTGGTTCTGATGCATGTATGGATGTGAGAGTTGGACTGTGAAGAAGGCTGAGCGCCGAAGAATTGATGCTTTTGAACTGTGGTGTTGGAGAAGACTCTTGAGAGTCCCTTGGACTGCAAGGAGATCCAACCAGTCCATTCTGAAGGAGATCAGCCCTGGGATTTCTTTGGAGGGAACGATGCTAAAGCTGAAACTCCAGTACTTTGGCCACCTCATGCGAAGAGTTGACTCATTGGAAAAGACTCTGATGCTGGGAGGGATTGGGGGCAGGAGGAGAAAGGGACGAGAGAGGATGAGATGGCTGGATGGCATCACCGACTCGATGGACATGAGTTTGAGTGAACTCTGGGAGTTGGTGATGGACAGGGAGGCCTGGCGTGCTGCGATTCATGGGGTCGCAAAGAGTCAGACACGACTGAACTGAACTGAACTGATGCATGTATACAGAGTAGCCACTCAGTTAATGTTTCAGGAACAACTGAATTGAAAGCTCATATTTGTTGCTATTGTTCAGTCGCTAAGTCATGTCCGACTCATGTACACATAAGGAACTGCCTACTGTGTGAGGCTCAGAGTACATTTTTTAACCAGCAAGAGGGTAGATAATGCTCTTTGGTGGTCAGCAATGGATTAGTACTTCAAAGGACAGAGATACCGTTGCTTGACCCACAGTAGATTTCAATGGTCATAAGGGATCAGTGACTCAACCTTAGGGAGTCGTGAAGGTGAAGGAGGGGATAAAACAGCTTTCCCATCAGATGTGCACATCTCTCTTGAATCAACCAGTTGCTCCCTTTCATGTTCTGGTACAGACACATCTGGGGCTTTCCAGGAGGCGCTAGTGGTAAAGAACCCACCTGCCAATACAGGAGACACGGGTTCGATCCCTGGGTCAGGAAGATTCCCTGGAGAGGGAAATGGTAACCCACTCCGGTATACTTGCCTGGAAAACCCCATGGAGAGAGGAGCTTGGTGGGCTACAGTCCACGGGGTCACAGAGACAGACATGATGGAGCCCGCATATGAGCGTGCACACACGAGTTTGGAAAACCAGGAAGAAGTTGGTGGAGACAAAAGCCAAATCTTGCCTGAAAAGTGTGGTTGTGTTTTGCTGCCCACCCCCTGGAGCATGTATGGTGCCCTCCAGAGACAGGAAGTGGGGTCGCAGGAGGGGCCAAAGGAGGACAGAAGGGGAACTGAATCTTTCTCTCTTGGCCTGGGTGCTAACGCCCAGCATTTTCCTTCCACCTGTTGAGTGAGAGATGATGGAAGCAAGCTGAGAATGAGGAAGGCAGATCCTCAGACAGACCCACATGGACTAGACAGAACCCCTGGGCTCTGGGGAGGAAACTGCTGTGCACCCCTTGGAGGACAGAGCATCTGGATTCATGGAAGTCTCCCGGTTTGACCATTCCTCTGTAATATCCTAACACCGGGTAGTCTCAGAAGTGCCACAGGGAGCCAAAGGAAGAGACACCAGGGAAAGCTGTTTGCCTGTGTCTGAGCCCAGGTATAAAGGGACAGAAACAGGTGGCCACACTCCTCAGAATGAAACACAGAGAAGTGGCTCTTGGGGTTGCAGGGGAGGCTGGGAGTCAGCTCCTCTCTTTACAGGGTCTTTTCTTGGAACTAGCTTTGGGAGCAGGGACCCTGGCAAAACCTCTCTTTGTTTTAAGAAGCTGAAAGATGCTGATGGTGGTTTACCTGCTGCAGCTGATCACCAGTGAAAACGCACTGGGCATGCTTTGGAGCAGTGCTCCCTAACCTTTTTGGCACCTGGGACTGGTTTCATGGAAGACAAATTTTCTATGGTAGGATAGTAGCCACAAGGGGGCCGAGGAGGGGCCACCACACAGGGGGAGGGGGGTGCAGAGGGGGTCATCCCCATCCTGCTCTGCCCAGTCCTCACTGTGCAGCTGGGCAAGTGACCCCCCGCCTCACCCTCAGTGTGTGTCCCCAGGAGTCATCATGGGTCAGAACAACTCTGCTGTGCTGGGTGACGAAGGCAAACACCTGCACACACACCTGGGGCAATGTGGGGGCCTCTGTAGATGCTGGGGTCCTTATTACTATTTGTGATCCTGGTACCACTATAGCAGGGGCACAGGGTTTGCAGCACAGCCAGCTCTGGGGGGCTGGGGGTGGGGGGGTGATTTGGGGAGGATTCAAGAGCATTACATTTATCATGTACATTATAATAATAAGAGTATTTGTACAGGAGGCAGTATGATACCAAAAAAGGCTTAGATTCTAAAGAGATCTAGATTTTAATCTGTGTTAGGCAGCTACTGAAACTTTCTGAGACTCAGTTTCTGCATCAGTCAAATGGAGATTCAATACCTGGCTGATGGTACTGTTGTTAAGTCTGGAGACAAACATGCATGGGAACAGGTATACGAGTGCTCAGGAGTGGACATGCTGCCACCCTCATCATCGCCACCTCCATCCTCCTCCTCACCGCCCCCCTCACCATGACCATCACCTTCACCCCCATCCTCCTCCTCACCTTCATCATCACCATCCTTCTGGTCATAAATCACCACCACCATCCTCATCCTCAACAACCCCCCCCCCCCCCCCCGTTCTTCCTCCTCTGCCTCACCACCACCACCATCACTATCCTCTCCAAGTCCTTTCACTTGCATGGCTTACTTCTTGAACAGCCTCTAGGCTTTTGGTGAAAGAAATTCAACTTCTTCTTCCTGACATGTTACTCATTCTTAATACTCCCTTAAAATTTATTGCCACTTTTCCAAATAAGAGCAATATACCTAGTAGAAGCCTCTTCCTTCTGATAGCTTTTTATTTACTGACATAAATTTTACGGTTCAGCATCATTTTAAGAATCTAAACTCACAAGGTATCAACTAGAACCTGAGCTAAGTTGAGCTCAGCTTTCTGCCCTCCACAAATGGAGAGACAAAAAGGAAAACAGGTGCTCCCAGGAGGACAGACATTGTTTCCACGGAAATCACATGGTCTCCATGCCCGAGTGCTGACAGCTACTTTGCGATCATAACATTCTGATTATTCTAAATCTAGTTAGTACAATCACACTCATGCAGTCCTTGGAAAAATAAAAACAAATAGGAGATGCTACCTAAATGAGAAATCCCAAAGCATGGAGTATATCAGGAACATGGAGATATCAGAATGACTGACAACTATTGACAACGTCAGATAAAAATCTAAGAGTCCTACCGGGAAACAGCATCGTCTTTGAACTTAACAAAAAGCACAATGCCCTCACAGAATGCTAGCCACTCAAATACAATAATAAGTATACGCAAATGGATGTCAAATTTCTATAGGTAAAATAATAATAGCCATTGCTTCTCTTTCTCTTCCCGGAACCTAATTTCCATCTCTGGCCATTCCTGTGGCTACGGGTGGAACCTTCCCAAGCACTCTTGCATCCTCCCTAGGCTGGTACCCAGATAAGTGGACACAGTATCCCATGACTCTTGTTTTCCTCTCCAGTGGGGCCTAAATGATACAGTCATTTCATTATGATTTACATTCTATTTTTCAAGTACAAAGTGAAATTTGAGCTGGCTAACAAGCCGTGTTTGAACAGTAAGGCTTCTGCATACAAAGAACATTTTCCACCATCATCTGAACCAGGTTCTCAGAGGGCTTAATCTGCAGCTAATTCAACACTTGTGGAGTCCCTAGCTTTGCATACTGAACACTGTGACCTGGGAGGCAGGTGGCTGGTCCCAGAAGGCTCCAGTCTCTCTTTGACACCATATATAGAGAACTAAACCTTCAGGATCCCCTCCCTGAGGAATTCTAGCTCAGCCCAAAGACCCTCTGTGGTTTCACAGGACAATCTTGGCCTCCATAAAAAAGGTGGGACTCCTGGATTCTCTGCTCAAGGTAAAAAGTGCCCAAGGGAGACAAAGGAGAAAAAGCTTAGCGTGGACACCTTTCTAAATGACCCCACTATCTGAGCAAAAAGATGCCATCTATAAACCAGGAAAACAAGGCTGGTTCTTTTCCTGAGCGTCAAAGAATTGATGCTTCTGAACTGTGGTCCTGGAGAACATTCTTGAGAGTCCCTTGAACAGCAAAGAGATCAAATCAGCCAATCTGGAAGGAAATAAACCCTGAATATGTTTTGGAAGGACTGATGCTGAAGCTGAAGCTCCATACTTGTGGCCACCTGATCAAAGAGCTGACTCATTAGAAAAGACCCTGATGCTAGGAAAGATTGAGGGAAAGAGGAGAAGAGGGTGACAGAGGATGAGATGGTTGGATGGTATCAGCGACTTAATGGACATGAGTCTGAGCAAGCTCTGGGAGAGAGTGAAGGACAGGGAAGCCTGGCGGGCTGCAGTCCATGGGGGTCATGAAGAGTTGGACATGATTGAGCAAACTGAACTGAACTGATGAACCAGGAAGTAGTTCCCAGCCTTCAGAACTCTTGAGAAATAAATTTCTGTCATTTATAAGCCGCCCACCTCTGGTATTTTGTTACAACAGCTGCACGGACTAAGCTAGGAGGCAAAGGTACTTAAACTATGTCATAGTTAAGCCATCTGAGAGTTTTAACAAGGTAGCATTGGTCAACAGGGTCTAGGGTTTCAAAAAAATTAAAGTGACTCTACACTTTGAAAAGCCTATGATGTTTGGCAACTCAAATTAATTGGAGCTCTTTGGGAAAAGAGCATCAGTAGCATGGTTGGGCAGACGCTGTACTGTAAAGAGTTGCTAAGTGAGTTGAGGGAGGAAGTATAGCAGTTGAAGGAGATAGAAACATGATTTAAAGTCTAGTAGGGAAAGAGGGCAGGAAGAAGGAAAGGAAAAAAATGAGAAAAAAGGGGAGCATTCTGAAACCACTGGGAGTGACAGGGTGAACTCACTGTTCCAGAAGTGAGAACTTCAGAGGAGAAATCCTCCTACTATGTGTTGATAATAATACTAAGTGTTGACTTCCTTTGTTGTTGTTTAGCTGTTACTTCATGTCTGACTCTTTGCGACCCCAAGGAATGTACATTATGGCGTTAAACAGAAAGATGCGCCCACAAAGGGATTTGCCTCCAAGTGTTAATGTTCTAATGTGTGTGCGCTCAATCACGTCTGGCTCTTTGTGACCCCATGGATTGTAACCCACCAGGCTCCTCTGTCCATGGAATTCTCCAGGCAAGAATACTGGCGCAGGAAGCCACTTCTTCACAATCTTCCTGACTAGGGACTGAATTCTCATTTCTGCATCTCCTGCACTGGCAGGCAATTCTTTACTACTGCACCACTAGAGAAGCCTAATGTTCTAGGCAATATCACTAATATTCAACCCAAGACAGGGATGCCACCTAAACTGCTATTCTGCCATCTTTTCAAGTCACCCCCCCCAGGGTCTGTGTCAAGGGGATCTGTCCTAGAGGCGCCCTGCCAGGATTAAACACACACACACACACACAACAACAACAACAACAACCAACACACCAGACATCCACAGTGAAGGAATCAAGCTGGATGTATGGAATTACAATTCAAACCAACCCCTTCAACTGGAGGGAAGCACTGGTTTTAAAGAAATAGCCACATTATCCTTTGCTCTGCAGCAAGGAGACTCACTAGAAAGAACATCTAATGTTAAGTAACAACTTCTTTCTGGAATTTTACTTTTATACCTAGAAAAAATTACATACTAATGTATAACAACATGGCATTGAGGAAAATTCTGTGGCTACTTGAACCGATGGGTTTATCCCTCCAACAGTACCTTTCCTGGGTGGTCAGCTCCTCAGCGGCCTCCACTTTCTGTGGCACCTACCCTGGGGCAACTGCAAAATGACCCATGTCCCTCAAACCCACTCTGATGTCCAAGACAGCAGGAGACAAGCCACCTCTCCATCTGTTTCTAGAACACTGCAGAAAGGTACAGAGAGAGGGGTCAAGCAGAGCAAGCAGGCACAGAACTGGAGCCTGGGTGCTCAGCACGTCTCCCTCTCCTAAGCCACACGGGGAAGGCGGACGGGTTTCTCAGACTATGACCCCTCCAACAGCAGCACTTCCCATATTTCCCTAATCATTCCACAGTCTGGAGCTGGCTTCTTCCTACTGAGCTTCTGAGAAGTAGTATCGCCAATCTGTTGCCAAAAAGCTGGCACATAGGACCAAGGTTCTCAAACATACCCAAAACGGGAAGGAAATATTCCCAGAGGTTCATCTTTAACCCAGGCTCTGAGTTCCTTTGCAGCAAATTCCAGGAACAGAGGCAGCTGGGGGCAGGACACGAGAGCAATCACAGCGGCCTGCAGCACCCAGGAAAGGGAGGCAGAAAGAACAGCACAGAAAACCGAAACCATCAGAGGGATTTCTGGAACTGGATCCCATATCTCACACTGGAATGTGGCCAGGGTACCAGGGCAGAACCTTCAGCCTCTGTAAACATACCACAGCGCCGTTAAAATGAGGAAAAATGGACCTTCCTGGAGGTCCAGGATTAAGACCCTATGCTCCCAGTACAAGGGGCATGACTGGGGAAGATCCTGCATGCCACATGGGATTTAAAAAAAAAAGCCACCTTTCTGATGAGTAGGAGTCATTTTCTTGCATTCTCCCAAGGGATGCTCTACAAGAGAAGCAGCGTGGTGTGTGGATAGAGTTCTGGAGGCGGCGGCCAGCAACCATCGCTCTGGCTGCACACTCACATGAGTCTGTTCTGTGGCCTTGGGCCACTCGCTTGACCTCTCTGGACCTGTTGTTCCATCTGGAGGTCAAGAAAACTGGACCAAAATCTCTAAGGTCCTTTTCCAGTTCTAATGCTCAGTGACTGCCATGTTAGGGGGAAAAGACCGCAAGAGAGACAAATAGTATCTGCTTTCACAGCTTAAGAGAAACAGTAAAGCAGATGTCTTCCTGACAACTGCAATCACACCGGGCGTCAGCACCATGGTACGGCCTCCGCTGGATGAGGGAGCCGCCTCCCTGTGGCTGGCAGTGCGTCCTCCGCCAGCAGGGCCTCCGTGGGCTCCAACAGGGAGGCCGCACGCGTGTGATGTGGCTTCTGGGAAGGCACCTCCTCCCATTTCCACTGTCCAGCAAGATGTACCTCATACATGTAATGATATAAACAGCAAACATTCTTTGAGCTCACACAACATGCCAGACACTGTTATAAGCATTCTGTATGCATCATCTCCATAACAACAATGTGAGGTAAGTACCAACATCTTCCTGATGAGGGAGGCACAAAGTTGCAATCGTTTGCCCAAAGTCATTCAGCTTTAGGGCTTCTCTGGTAGCTTAGTGGTAAAGAATCCGCCTGCCAATGCAGGAGACGCGGGTTCGATCCTTGGGTTGGGAAGCTTCGATATCCTGAAGAGGGAACTAGCAACCCACTCCAGTATTCTTGCCTGGGGAGTCTCATGGACAGAGGAGACTGGCAGGGTGGGAAAGAGTTGGACAAGACTTAGCGACTAAACAACACCACCACCACAGCTTCTCAGTGGGATAGTCGGGTGAAAACTCAGGCTAATTCTGCGGTCTTCACTAATATTTTACACTGACCCTCTAATGGCAGTGTAAAGAGGTTATTTCCCTTCACTATTAATGAGCACCCCTATGCAGCGGGCTGCGGTCAACATCAAGAGTACGTGGCCCTGTTTTAACAACATGGGAACACGAGACAGAGCAAATCATAATGGGAAAGACAGACAGACCTGGGTCCGACTTCCTGCTCTATCTACTTATAAGGCCTCCAGAAATTAAGTCCCAGCTCCTCAACTGTAAAATGTGAAGAATAATATCCACTTCAGAGGTTTATAGTGAAGGTTACATAAAACGAGGCTCCCAGCAGTCCCAGCTAGTTTTTAAATGATGACAAAGTAGAATATTTGTTTTTAAGATCTCAAAGAGTAGATATGTATGGCTCTAGACTTCAGATCACAAGGTTGGGACAAAAGCTTGAATTCTGATTTTAGAGTTATCAGTCTGTTAATTTAATCAATTGACATCTATTGCCTTTTTAAATCTATTGCTATTTCTTCCTACTTGTTGGGAGTCATAAGACTTTTTTGGCTATTTGGCTTGTGAGATCTTAGTTCCCTGACCAGGGATCGAACCCAGGCTCTCAGCAATGAAAGCACGAAGTCCTAATCGCTGGACCATCAGGCAAGTCCCGGGAGTCATAAGACTTCTGATTCCCAAGGGCTGCATCCACAGTGAACAAAGTTCCCAAAGCAGTTTCCCAACAGAAGGGCAAGCTGGGGATCCTACAAGATGGGGAAGAGCTCCACAACGCCTCCCCACCCCATCTCATCCAAGTTACAGTCTCTGCACTTCAGCTTCTCCTTCCACAAAATGGGTACAATTTCTGCTCTGAGCTCTCCCACCAATTTATTCTGTACTCTTAATAGCATGATGAGAGTAGCAATGCCTAACATTTGCATAATCCCTAATGTTGGAAGATTTTCACAGTTTAAAAAGGCTTCTCTTATGCCTTATGATCTTATTTAGGCAGCCAGACAGCAGATTATTGACAGCCTTGAAGGTATATTGACTAAATTAAGCAAAAGGAAGTTTTTGCTCTTAAGTGAAAAGATGTTAAAAAAAAATTGAAATGCATTTAAGATGTAAGTGTATACGTGAATATGTGTCTACATATACATACATGTGTCCATAGTTATGCACATATGCACATACATAAACGTGTACGCTTAGCACATCAGCTCACTAATCTTCAAAAAAATGAAACACCACATCCATCACACCACTGAACTTGTTTACAAATAAATATCCTTGACTGTTAGGATTCCTCAGTGAGACCTACCTCATGCCTGAATCATGTAGCCAACCTTATTTTTAAAATATGTATAAAAGAAAAATGTAAATAGATAAAAATGAATATTAAATCCCATTTACCAAATTCCATATATGTGTGTATATGCATACATATACATACATACACTATTTTATAAATTATTTCTTTCAGTGTATATATAAAAACTTCAGACCAGTCACCCAAGACTCTAATCTCAGACTGACTTGGAGGACAAAAGTCAGTGATAAGGCTTTCAAATGGTAACCATTTAAACCACCCAAAGGATAACCTTGGACTTGAAATATGCAAAATAAAGTCTATTCACCAAACTTGACAGAGTTTAAACTAGATAATGAGTCATAAATAAAGCTTCACTAGAATCATTTATCCAAGTAAACAATGATGCAACTATGTAGAAAATAGAACTGACACAACCTAAAGTTTAACAGATCCAACCAGTCTGAAGGAGATCAGCCCTGGGATTTCTTTGGAAGGAATGATGCTGAAGCTAAGCTCCAGTACTTCGGCCCCTCATGCGAAGAGTTGACTCATTGGAAAAGTCTCTGATGCTGGGAGGGATTGGGGGCAGGAGGAGAAGGGGACGACCGAGGATGAGATGGCTGGATGGCATCACAGACTCAATGGACGTGAGTCTGAGTGAACTCCGGGAGTTGGTGATGGACAGGGAGGCCTGGCGTGCTGCGATTCATGGGGTCGCAAAGAGTCGGACACGACTGAGCGACTGAACTAAACTAAACTAAACTAAAGTTTAACAGAAAAGAAACAGTGAACTTTGGGTGTATATTTATTTCCTTTTCTGTATTTGCCATCCTGGTTTTATCCCAGGACTCCTTGTACTTAAGTCTTTCAGATTTTGAAGGATCCTCCAATATAAGCTTTTCTGATTTTTTTTTTGAAATATCAGATATGTATGTATATATGTATACACACACACACACTTATGTTGCAATCATTTAAATGAAATTTATATGAATCATTAGCTAAGTAAGTTGACTGAAGAAGAGAGAAAACACTTTCCAAGATAATAATAATTTAGAGGAATTTAAACCACCAACTAATCCACACAAGGGTTGAACTACCCAAGCACACAGTCAGATTAGATGACAGGGAGATAGCACATGGAAATAAGCATGCAAATAACTAACACTGTTTTTAAAAGTGTGATAAAACACAATGTTTCTTCAAATGCTCTAAATATCTACAGAGTCATATATATAGTATAAAAGGTGGCAGGAACAGCCAGACTAGATTAAGTCAACTCTATTGCTGTAGAAGAATCATCCTCCCCTCAAACCTGGCTCGTCTTCTAGAAGGCTCCCCGCCCCCACTGGCTGATGGAAAGCCCACGGAAATCAGCAGAGGTTTCTTCCCTGCTCTAGCCTCTACTGAGTCAGCACCGTACCCAGCATTTCTAACCCTCATTATCACCTGAATCCCCTCACCCACTCCTCCCCTCGATGCTCCCCACCTTTCCTTTAGTTCTGGGCTGGACTCTGGAAATCCATGGTCTTGGAAGAGGACCTCACAGGCACCGACATGGGGGACAGAGGTAAGCCTGGTGCCATGGGGTCTCAGAGGGAAGGGCCCCCCAGGGAGGGACAATCGGGGGAAATCCTGAAGAAGAGGGTGTCTCAAACTGAGGCTCAGCCCACTGAAGCAGAAAGGAAAGAAGAGAGGCAGGGGTCTGGATCATCTATGCAGGAGTCATCTGTGCCTTTTGGAGGAATGAACTTGAACTTGGACGGTGGGGAGGTGAGGGCTGCTGATGGTGAAGTGGAGGGGGGGGTGCTGTTTACCAAGGAGTCTGGATCCCATTAAGCAAGTGACTTCACAGAATTAAGGTGGAGAGGGTCAACAGCAGATGTGCAATTAAAATCTCATGTGCATAGAACTGGAAGGAGGCATAAAGAAAAAGTCTGTCTGATCATGAGAGCCACACTTCACGTGGTACTTGGGAAGCAGAAAAAGCACGCAGGGAGACACTCCAGAGGTTCATGGTCCCTGGAAAGATAAACCACCGTTCCTGGCCAGACTAGTCTGAATATCTCTGTTACAGCAAGGAACACCACCAATTCTTGTCTCCTCCTATTCATAGCAATACCCAAGAAATTGATAGAACTCATAAAAATTCACTGCTCCTGGATCTCAAGTCAAATTTTTTACATGTTCCTGGATTATCTGCCTTGGGCAAAAAGCACCATGGGAAAGCCACTGGGAAGCATCCCAAGTATCCTCTTTTGGCTGTACAGTCTCATTGGCACGAGGCCAACTTTATTTCTTATACACATGCCCACCGTTAGGATGAAATAAACGACGACCAGCAAATAGTGGTCTGGACAAAGCTGAGTTCACAGTCAGATCCACAGGGCTGGAGGAGATGGAGACGCGAAGTACAGAGTTAAAGAGGAGAAAGTTCACCAAATTCGGCAAGATTCCGAGGTCGGCTCTCCAGTAGGGCCAGATGGACTAGCGTTGGCTCTTATGTATGTTTGATGCTTTCACTAAGCCTGGAGTGAACAGTCCAAGAAGGGCTTGTCAACTTTCCAAGGCGACTAGAGTCCTGCAGCTGATACACCCGCCTGTGCACGCTCCAAGCTTGACAAGACTGTGGCTTTAATCATAGACACATAGGACAAAAATAACCACCACCAAATAACCTAACCACATCCCTCAACCTGTTTTGCTGGAATTGCATAGTTTTTCCCAAATTAAAGGAACTTTCAGCAAAAGTTTTTCAGGGTAGCAAAGGGTTCCAGGATCATAACAGAGAGAGAGCCAGCTCCCTGTTTTTTATCACATGGCCTCCAGACATTCCTTTTCACACTTCCTGCCTGTGTCCTTCATTCTGAGAGTATGTTTCCACAGGAAAGGTCTCTCCATGCTGGAACACCGTCTTCCAGGCAGATTAGATCCTTAAAAAGTTGTACTGGTGCCTGAGAAACTCAAGTATCAGCTTTGCCAGCTTGGCCATTTTTCAGTCTTGGAGAAGTGGTTTTGTTCGCTCTGAATCGATGAATTTCTATTGAGTGTCTGTTTCTCTGACACACGCAATAAACTGGCACTTGGCAGTGATTTAAAGAAGCAAATGGGCCAGCTTGCCATCAGAACAAAGCTGCAGGAGCAGAAGCAAGCCAGATTTAAACGAGTTAATTTACAGAAAAGCCTTTCTCTGAAGGCTAATACTTAATTCAAAACCAGCTGTCCTCTCCTTTGGGGGCTCAAGCTGCCTGCCTTGCCTCTAGTTAGTCTGTGCCGAGAGAAACGTGTCTAGTCCAAGAGAGCCAGGGAATGAAGCTCCTATAACGAGTGCCCGGGCCTTCGGAGCCTGGCTGTGTTGCTGACTCACGCTCTCCTAGGAAGACAGCCTCACCGCCCTGTCCGCGATCCATCCTTGACCTTGGCCATAGCAGATCCTGGGCTTTGGTGGCTGCTGCCTTCAGCAGCCCTAATTCCCTCCAAATGGCGGGCTTGTCAGTGAGAGTCCTGCTGACTTGACCAAGCCTTATGCCAGCCTCTCCAGTCTGGGAATGGCCATTACTGCCCCTACAATCCAGCACCCTCAAAGAGCCAGGTTCTCACTCCTGAACCCACCTAGTGGCTGGTGCCTGCTTCCCATTGAGGGGGATAACAGGGTCGAGTCAATTCCCCTCTAAGGATGAAATCCAGCCCTTCAAGAGGGACCACATTTGAGTTTGTTTCAGTAAACGAGCCCTCTCACCTAAAGGAAGCATCATCTGGGGGGTGTGTGTGTGTGTGTGTGTGAGCACATATACGCATGTTTACATCTGGGGTGTGTGTGTGTGCACATATATGCGTGTTTACCTCTGGTATGTGTGTGTGCGTGCACATATATGCGTGTTTACGTCTGGTGTGTGTGTACGTGTGTGCACACATATATGTGTGTTTACCTCTGGTGTGTGTGTGTGCGTGCACATATATGCGTGTTTACGTTTGGTGTGTGTGTGTATATGTGCACACATATGCGTGTTTACGTCTGGTGTGTGTATGTGTGCACATATATGCGTGTTTACGTCTGGTGTGTATGTGCACATATATGCGTGTTTACGTCTGGTGCGTGTGTGCGTGTGTATGTGCACGGATATGTGTGTTTACGTCTGGTGTGTGTGTGTATGTGTGCACATATATATGTGTTTACATCTGGTGTGCGTGTGTGTGTGCACATATACGCATGTTTACGTCTGGTGCGTGTGTGCGTGTGTATGTGCACAGATATGCGTGTTTACACCTTTCTCCATACTGCTGGGCACATGGAGAGCATCTTCATCCCCCCAGGAGGTGAGACCACGAGGCCAAAGCCTTTGTGCAGCTCTTCTCAGCACTGACTTGGCTGCATGTAAGAGTCCTGGGATGGAGACAGGGTGCTTTTGAAAATTTCCCAGTAGCCACCATAACCTCCAATTCTATCTCAATTGGCCAGGCTGGAGCCTGGGCATCAGGATGTTTGCAAAAGACTCCTGGGTGATTTTAAAGTGCCGTCAGGGTTGAGAAACACTGATTTAGAGAGAAAAAGGCAGAGACCCTGAGCCCAGTGTATCCACAATGAAGCACTTGCAGTTAAAAGCAGTTCCTACTCAGGCAAGAGTTCTCCCCAGGAAAGATCCTCTCTGCAGCCAAGAAAGTAACCATTAGCACAGCATGGCATCCTGGGGCCATGTTTCATGAGCACAGTGACTCTTGAACCAGTCCAAGCCTTGGTAACCCCAACTACAGGGAAAGCGTTACTCTGAAGACATCAGTTTGCTTCTCTCGTCTCCTATGCTCCATCTGCATGCATTCCCTTCATCCGTCATTTCAGTGCAGGCTGTTTGTATATTTTCCTTTCTGCTGCTGCTGCTGCTAAGTCGCTTCAGTGGTGTCCGACTCTGTGCGACCCCATAGACGGCAGCCCCCCAGGCTCCACCATCCCTGGGATTCTCCAAGCAAGAACACTGGAGTGGGTATTTTCCTTTCTACTTCTCCATAAATGCTTTCTGTGTTGCCTTGAAATTAGATTTGAGCACTGCCTGCCCTCTAAGTAAATAATACCACGGAAACGATAAGCTCCATAATCCAGTGGTAACACTAACATTGTGATATTTCATAATGCAAAGAACACACCCTTCACAGGACCTGAGCTAACCATTCCTCCAAGGAAGGCTGGTGCTGAGCCATACAGACCCTGCCTCCTGCCAGTCAGACAGAATCCCTCGATGTTACATAGCAACTGCCTACCATGAAGCCTGCCTTTTTTTATTCCCTCTGATCTTGGTTTAATATCCACTTATCAAATAGGAGATTCATTTTGGAACTATTTTCGGGGCAAGAATAGAGACATCCTTAAGGATATATTAGCTACATTACTTTAATCCAATAAAAAACATAAATCTCTCACCCTGCAATAAACTCAGCATAGAGGAGGGCAAGCAGTCTCCCAGATAGGCCTCCTTAGATGAAAAATAGCCTGAAAATATACCAACAACCAGGGTATACGACAGAATTTGGAATAATGCAGGCCTCTTTGGAACCCTGTCTTCAAGGATTTAGTTACAGAGGACCAAAGGATTTTTTAACACATGGTTTCAGACAAATTTAACATTCACAAGCCCAGGTCACGGCTGGGCTTCAGACCTCCATCGTCGACCAGCCATCCCCCAAGACCAGCATGTCTGAATCAGAACTCACCACCTCCCTCTGCTCCTGGATTTCTGATCTCAGTTAACGAAGTCGTCATCCACCCACCTAACCAATCAGAAGCCTGGAAGTTATCCTAGACTCAGCTCTCCCCTCAGCTGTCTCCCCACTCCTCCCCAATCTCTGAGTCCTGGAGATTCCACTTTGCCTCTTGCATCCCAGCCCACTGATCCAATTTTAATGCACTGCCGTGCCTCCAGTGGCTGCTTAACTGCTTCCCCGAATAGTGAATCTTGCCCCACCTTCTTCGTTCTGCAACAATAATCTTTATGAAACGATCCTGATCATGTTGCTCCTTCCATTAAAACACTCCAAGGCTCCCCGCTGTCTGCAGGATAAAGTGAGGGTATACAGCATCCCATGATCCAACCTCCCCAACCTCAGGGCCCTCACATCTCACCTGGAACCCTCCTCCTGGTCCACTGGGCTCCGTGGGGTTCCCAGCACACCAGCTTGCCTCCCATCTCCTTTCCTCTGTTTACCTCGCCTCCTCCTGATTGGAATATCCCTCTGCCCTTCTTCCCTTAGCAAAATATACTGTCTAGACGCACCTCCTCCAGGAAGCCTTCTCTCACACCCAACCCCAAAGGGAGAAATGGGAAGCCCTATTCTTAAATCCCTGGTAAGACCTCTCATACAGTATCTACAATGTCACTGCACTCATCTAGCTCCTGGAAGACAAGGATTGTATCTTGTTTTTTCAATCTCAGCACCTAGCAGTGCCAACTGATGCACAGGAATTTAATAAACATCAGTGAAACGAATGAATGTTTCAATGGTGGCTCTTGACAGTAGTTCCAAAACTATCTTTTCTACAACTAATATATTACACTTTGCTTTCAACTGCTTATGACATGGGACAGACTCTTATTCTGCTTGTAAATCATTCACAGGGACCAAAACCCATATAGGAGATACAGCCTGTTTTATCCCTGAGAAATCACTGGTTTTCCATTCCTGAAAGAAGGGTCACACTTCAAGGCACCCCAATAGCAGAGAGTGAGAACTATCAAAATAAGTGATTCCCAGTCCCTGGTCCACCCTTGCTTGAACCGCCCTCTTGCTGGAAGTGTGCACCATTTGAGGGGGCCACAGGGTGGAGGCGCTACTGACGGCAGAAAGACCAAGACATGAGCCAGGACTGGTTTATGAAGTCTGCATCTGCTGCTCTTGCCCAGGGAGACAGAAAATATCACCAAAAAGAAAACCTGACCTCCTTGGTTTTGTGGCTTCTAAGCTCATGAGGGGGACGCCCAAATATAAAGGCATTCATTGCTGATTCAGCAACAGGCAGCCCTTGTGCCCAAAGGCAGAACCTCTGGAAGGCTCTCAGCCCACCCAGATTTCCATCTAAAATGTCAAATATCTGCAATATGGCTTCAACTTAATATGCAGCCAAATCCCTCTTCTCCAGGTGCTGATTTCACATTGGAAAATGGGCAATTTAAATAAATGTTTCATTAACATAGTGTTTTCCTGCTTGATGCTAATGTACGTAGAGAACTTTGTTTTCCCAAATTCTTTGCCACAGAATTATTTCATGCAGTCCTCACAGGACAACGTGAAACTCTTCAGGTCCCTAAGAGACCAAACAAATAAGAGAAAATGCTTGTAATAAAAAGTACTATCGAGACCCATTTGTTCCAGAACACATATCACATATGCTGAAAGGGACAGGAAGATCCTGACCACCTCGGTGGCGCTGGGTTTGTACTGATGGCAACAAACCATTGTTCAGTGGGTTCAGTTAGTCCCCAAGACACAGAAGTGGGAGAGCTTGTTCAGGAAAACCCAGACAGTGTGACACTTTGTTTTGAGACCCAGTAAGGCATGTTCCCATTCTGTTTCATTTATTTGTACAGGGATTCTTGCTCTGTGCTGATTCCAAATCCCCAAAATCTCAAGGATATTTCTAGCATCTTTTGCTAATAGGAGAGCTTAAAGACTTCACGCACAATGATCAGATACACTCCACTCACACAAAAGCAGATCCCATATAAAAGTTTGTTCCCTCAAACCTTGGGAGACATGGGGGGAATGGCTTGACCATGAAAATGAGGGGAGAGGCCTGGACACCATGCTAATGGGAGACTGTCTTTTGGGAGAATCCAACCACATCAGAACAGTTCTTGGCACCTTTGAGCTGGAGGCATTACTCTGACTTAGTTCTGAGATGCTGGGATAGGGCTTCCCACGTGGCACTAGTGGCAAAGAACCCACTTGCCGATGCAGGAGACATAAGAGACCCGGGTTCGATCCCTGGGTCAGGAAGATCCTCTGAAGAAGGGAAAGGCAACCCACTCCAGTGTTCTTGCCTGGAGAATCCCATGGACAGAGGAGCCTGACAGGCTATAGTCCATGGGGTCACAAAGAGTTGGATACGACTGAAGCAACTTTGCACACACCTAAGAAATATACATTTGGTCACTGAGTTGACCAAAATATATTTCTCATATATACATTTGGTCTTGTTCACAGGTCCCAGCTTCCAGCTCATAAAACTCTTGGAATTTCCTAAGTGTGAGAGACAAAAGTGTCTTTGTTATATGAATGAGGTGACTTTTAGAAGCACCAGGCTGGAGGCTGTGTGTGTGTGTGTTAGGCACTCAGTCGTGTCTGACTCTTTGCAGCCCCATGGACTGTAGCCAGCGAGTCTTCTCTGTCCATGGAATTCTCCAGGCAAGAATACTGGAGTGCACTGCCCTTCCCTTCTCTAGGTGATCCTTCCAACCCAGCAATCAAATCTGGGTCTCCCGGATTGCAGAGAGAATCTTTACCATCTGAGCCACCAGGGAAGGCCAGGCCAGAGGCTAGCTGCCAGGAGAACCAACCATGGAAGTGGAGGGTTGGGGCTTTCATTCCATCCCCCAGATTTCTAGGGAGAGGAGAGGGGCTGGAGGTTGAGTCAGTCACCAATGGCCAATGATTTCATCAATCACAACTATATAATGAAGCCTCCATAAAAGCCCTAAAGACAAGCTTTTGTCCCTTTTTGGAGAGCTTCCACACTGGGGAACTAGAATGCTTCTGCGTGCCACGCTGGCCTCATGCTTTAGGAGGACAGAAGCCTCTTTGTTCGGGACCCTGCCGTGTGTATCTCTTCATCTGGTTCTTGGTTCACATCCTTTCAGATCCTTTCATAATAATTCGGCCGTTTAGTGAGTAAACGGGTTTTCCTGAGTTCTGCGAGCTATTCTAGCAAACTGATCAACGCCCAGGAGGGGGTCATGGGAGCCTCTGATTTAGAGCCAGTCGGTCGGAAGTACAGGTAACAGGCAAGCTTCAGACAGCAGCCTGACGGGGGTGGTCTTGTGGGTCTGAGCCCCTCACCTGCGGGAACAGACTCTGTCTCCAGGTGGACAGTGTCAGGATTGAGTCGAACTCTTGGACAGCCTGCTGGCAACAGAATCACTTGCTGGTGAGGGGAAAACCCATGCACGCTGGAACTGGGCCCAGAAACCCCATCCAGGTTCTATTAAGTGGGGAGCAAAACCAAACTCAGTGAAGAGGTAAAGAAGGTAACCAGTGAGCTCTGGAACTTGCTGGGTGCCAGGTGCCAGGTGAGTGGCAAGAGCAAGAGGCCCACCAAAGACTGTGGAAATCACACTGGTGGGGCTGACCTCCCAGGCTGTGCCACATCTGAGCTGCAAGGCGATGGGCAAGTGACTTTCATCTCTGAGCTTCACCTCCTTCTTATACAATAAAGCAACAACAAGAAACCAATAATGGTACGGAGCACAGTGGCAGTGGCAGCCACCCTTTCACTGAGCACTCACTCTGCAGCAGGTGCCACACAGATACTTGCTAAGCACCATCTCACTTAATCCTGAGAACACCTGGGGGATGTTATTAACTCCAGTTTATGAAGGAGGTGCAGAGTTCAGAAACAGCCCACGGTCACCTAGCTGGAGGGAGTGGTAGGGTCTCAGTTCAAAGCCAAGTTCATCTGACTGCCCTGTTCTTTGGAAAGAATAATGACCTCAACTGACTGCCACGACATTAGGAGGTGAAATACAATATGGAAGTGCTCTGGATGCCCCATATAAACACCAGTCAGGATTAACAAGCCCACTCCTCACTGCAGGTCAGCGTCCTGGTCGCCCTCTCTAGCCACTGGGAGTGCAGCTCCCTGTAACCTCCTCCTTCCCTTGCATCAGAGACCCCATCATCTTAGCATGACCCCCGGTGAGGGGGTGGGGAGGCTGTCCTCCTGCACTCACTTTCTCAGGACGGCGATCTCATTCTCAATGCTGCTTTCCTTGCCCTTCAGCGCCTTCTTGGGAATACACTTGACTGCAAAGAGTTTTCCAGTTGCCTTCTCTTCAGCTAAGACCACTTCCGAAAATGCCCCACTGTGAACAAAGAGGGAGAAAAAGGAGCAGATTAGATTGAGGAGATCTGAGGATTCCTGACAGGTCCTCTGATCCCACTTCCAAAATCAAGTGTAACAGCAACAATAAGAAGGATCCCTGGTGATTTTGTAAATCCAATCACACTCCTAACCAAACGTCTTTATGCAAAGAGTAAACAGAAGCAAGGGTGACCACTTGCAAAGGGACACGGGGATGTCCACGTGGGTGTGGCCACCTCCCCCTGTCACCTGCCACTGTCAGAACAGCCAAGTGGTGATAACCCAGGAGTCACAGGAATGCTCCAGGAAGGTTCCTGCAGAAAAGACTGCACCCATCTGAAGCTGTCGGCACTCCCAACCTCAAGCAGACAAGAGGGTAACATTCAAATGTCTACATTCCTCCCAGGCCCTTCCAGTCCCAAGAAAATTTCAGAGCACTTTGCAAACCTGCAATTAATTCTCACAGATAGGTAAAAGTGTAATTAATGTGTACAACGTGCGGTATTGCCACGGGTTAATTAATTGGCAGGGCTGTGCATGGCTGCAGTGAGCAGCTTATTTCTCTTTCAAGTCAAACAAACAAAAACAAACATGATGCCCTGAGTCAGGGAGACCTTCCTGCCTGAAAACATGAATCTTTCTCTGTGAGGTCAGAGCCCCAGACTGAAATGTGACCAGAACATTCAGGCCCAGAGATTACCTATCTCCCGAGAGGTGGCCCATGAGTGCCAGAGGCTGCCCTGTCCCTCCCCCTGCCACCTTCCCTATCTCCAGCAGAAAACCTCTGGGTGCCACTCTCGGGAGAGGGTGTAGCTTCCCTAATGACTCAAACAAAAACAGACACCTTCACTGTCTGCTGCAGATCTCAGTAACATGGGTTTTGTGTAGGCCACAGAAAGTCACTGAGTCATTCTTGGTCTCCAGACTTTCAGGAGCAACTCCTATTTCCTTTGAGAGACACTAAACACAGCTGCTAAACAATTATGATCAGAGATAAGCTCTCCTGCATCAAAAGAAGCCACTGGAAGGACCAATGTCATCCCAACACTGGTGTCTTGGGGCCTTTGTTCTTCAGTCAACCTCCAAGAGAAGCCTAAGCAATGAATGAATGGATAAAGATGGGGTATATATACACAATGGAACACTACTCAGCCATAAAAAAGAACAAAATAATGCCATTTGCAGCAACATATTTGGACCTAGAGATCATCATACTGAGTGAAGTAAGTCAGGCTGAGAAAGACTCACACCATGTGATATTGCTTAGTGTGAAATCTGAAAAAAATGCACAAATGAACCTATTTACAAAATAGAAATAGAGTCAGAGACGTAGAAAACTTTTGGTTACCAAGGGGGAAAGGGGGGCACGGGAAAGACTGGGAGATTGGCACTGACGCATATACACTCCTATATATAAAACAGATAATAAAGACCTTCTGTATAACACAGGGAACTCTACTCAATACTCCGTAATGGCCTATACGGGAAAAGAATCCAAAAAAGACTGTATGTGTATATGCTTAACTGATTCACTCTGCTGTCTACCTGAAATTAACACAACATTGTAAATCAACTAAACTCCAATAAAAATTAATTTAAAAAAACAACAACAGATGCCTAAGCAAGAACAGACTTTTCTCTCCCCATCCTGTGCCATCTGACGGGGATAGGCATCTGTCCTAGAGCAAAACAGACTGATAGACAGATTTTAAATGCTTTCCAGTGGGAGAAATTCACCACTGAGTGCAATTAATTGTGAGTCTTCGGGGCAAGTGTTCCTCCTGAACCCCAACTCTTGAGAGAGGAGCCTGTCTCCAAGGCCTGCATCTAATTATAGAAAGCCGAGAGACAGAAGATCGGTGGTCTACAAAGAACCAAATGGCATATGTCAGAGCAAAGAGCTGCCCACGATCTCGGGCCAGGTCACAGTCTCCCCCACCGTCCACATGCCTGGCATACGCAGACACCTCCTCGACTCAGCCAGAACAGCAATTATGAAACGGAAATACGTGAAACCCAGGGCAGACTTATCAGAGTGATATATGGTACTGGACATTCTCAGTGGCATTTGGTCACTGCCAATGGCTTTTGTCCAAAAAAGCCAATTCATAACAACTTGAGGGAATCCTGCACCCAGCAGCTGCTCTTCCTGCTCATGTGTGTCTGGGGATGAACTGAGGTGAACTCTCCTCCCAGTGAGGGTTCCTAGGCAGAAGGAATGTGAAGGGTCATGGACTCGCTCCCGGGGAAAGGGGGGTGGGAGGGATTGGGACTGACACACATACACCACTGATACTATATATGAAGCAGACAGCTAAGGGGAGCCTGCGTGCAGCACAGGGAACTCTTCCCAGTGGTCCGTGGGGGCCTAAATGGGGAGGAAATTCAAAACAGAGGGGATGTATGTATACATACGTGTGCTCAGTCACTTCAGTCATGTCCGACTCTGCAACCCCGTGGACTATATAGCCTGCCAGGCTCCTCTGTCCATGGAATTCTCCAGGAAAGAATACTGAAGTGAGTTGCCATGCCCTCCTCCAGGGGATCTTCCCGACTCAGGGATGGAACCCGTGTCTCTTACGTCTCCTGCATCGACTGGTGGGTTCTTTACCACTAGCGCCACCTGGGAAGCCCGTGTATGTGTATAGCTGTACAGCAGAAACTAACACAGCGCTGTAAAGGAACTATACTCTAATACAAATTAATTCTTAAAAATGGTTACATTGGGAAAACTTGATAAGCCTTTTCACTCCTTACCTCTCTAAAGGAGAAAGAAGTTACATGAATAACTGGAGACACTGGATGTTATGTACCACTTGACATTTACGAAGTGCTTTGGCCCATTTCAATGAATCCAATTCATATGGCAACCCAAGAAGTGCACAAGAAGTTACTGTCCTCTGTTTTGCAGAGGAAGATACCGAGGCCCAGGCGAGAAGGGTCAGAAAAGAAAACGCAGGTTTCCTAACCTTTCCCAGGTCCTTTTCAAGACACTCTGCTGGGCTGCTAGCAGGGAGCCTGCCCCACAAGAGGGGCAGGTGACAGTAAGGGAGGGTCAGACACTGCCTTTCGGTGAGCTGTCTCCTGTCCTCCCGCCTCGAGGGTGCAAACCCACCTCGCGGCCTCGCTGAGCCAAACGGTGTGTGTCTTTCCAGCTTTAAGATTTCCGAAGACAGAGCTCACTGGTCTTCAGGGGATATAAGGTAAGCATAAATTGCTATTGTTCCTACAATAAACATAAATCACTGGAAGACACTTTCCCGTTCCAAGAAAGCTAATTAAAAATATCAGAAGCAGAAACTCATGAATGAAGAGTGGGGGCACTTTCAGTGTAATTACACAACAAAGTCAGGCATGTGTCTGCTTGTGTGCAGTAGGGGAGAAAGAGAGGGAGACAGGCAGAGAGGGGAAGGCGGGGAAGGCTGGGAAGGGGTTGGTCATAGGAAGGAAGACAGCAATAAAAATTATCTGAGAGCCAGAAAGTCTCCAGACAACCCAGGGAAATAAATTCCTAAGAACGCAAGTAGGGACCGAGAGTTACCAAGTTACACAAAATACAGGGAGGTCAGAGCAGGTCACACACCATAGCTGTAAGATACAAGTGCTGGGCATTTCATACTGGGCAGGAGAGCCTTCCAGCCAGACTGAGTCACACCTGAAGCTTGAACTGGCAGTCTGTGCAGGGGCCGCTCCTGCCTGGCACCCCCTTGTCCTCCCTCCGTGATCTGATTCCCCCTTTGTCACCCCTTGACTAGAACCAGGAGGGCTGGCCACTGGGAGGTGGCAGGGGTCGACCAAATGCTAAACCCAGGGCTCTCCTGGTGCTCATCCTATCAGTCTCTTGTGTGACCTCTGACGGTGGTAGCCTCCTTCCTAAAACTCCCTCCTTCCTGGTTCTACGACAGCTCTCTCCTCCCATCTGTACATCCAGCTTCTCTCATCGCCACCTGTTCCTCCTCTTATCAAATGTCAGCAATCCCCTAAGTCCCAGCCTTCATCCTATTCTACGCCCTCCCCTGGAAAGTCTGGGGGTGTTTCCTGTTTCCACACCACCGCCCGTCTCCTCATGGCCCCCTAACCTTGATCTAAATTGTAACCTCCCTCATCTCATCTCATGGGCAAATCTCATCTTTCCAGCTGCCTAGTAGGGCCCTAGTATCTTCTTCCCCAAACTTCTATCTCTTATACCTGCTCTTATTTCTGTAGATCCAGGAAACCAGCCTAGAACTCAACCTCATTCCTTTCCCACTTCCATCACCAAGTAGGTCCAGGTTTCCACTAACAAGATTCGCAGATGACCATCTGTCTTTCCATCCCTACACCACTGCTCTGAGTTCCAGTTATTCTATTCAGGACTCTCTCCTGGCTCCTCTGGGCTCGGCAAGCCTACTTCCCAGCACTATCTTCTACCTATTCCTGGAATTATTTTTCCAAAGCAAAGATCTGATTATGTGATTACCCTACGTAAAACACTGAGGCTTCAAGTCTACACAGGATAAAGTTTAAACTCCTTTGCAAGTTTCCATGGCATTCAACGGGCTTCCTGGTGGCTCAGATCTAGGTTTGATCTCTGCGTCGGAAGTTCACCCGGAGAAGGAAATGGCAACGCACTCCAGAATTCTTGCCTGGAGAAGTATATGCACAGAGGAGCCTGGCGGGCAACAGTCCATGGGGTTACAAAGAGTCAGACACAACTGAGTGACCAGTACTTTCACTTCCATGCCATTCAAAGCGCTCCCCAGTTTGGCCCCAACCGCAAGCTCCTCCACCACTAAGCCATCCTCCCCAGCAAAAACGTGCCCCACCATGCACACACCATCTCCACTCAATCACAAAGGTCCGCTGGCATTTCCCAAATACACCCATGCCCTTTCACACCACTTGAGGTAGGTTCCAGTCCACCCACCTCCTCTTTCTTGAATACCATTCTTTTTTCTTTCTGCTTGGAAAACTCTGTTTCTATTTTAAAGGGCCTAGTTGATATATTTCCTTATCTTTGAAGGCTTTCTTAATTGTCTTCCCCTCAGACAGAACGAGGTCGTCATTCTGAGGCTCACACACTTGACTCATACCTCTGTTGCCTTCTGCACACATGCCATTTGTGGCCTTTTGTGTGCTTGCTTATATGGCAGCAGAACGCCTAAGTTGTTCTCTTCTGTGTCCCCATTCCTAACAATGTTTGGCACTAAATGATGCCCAAGGCAGTTTGATGATCACCATTACCTGAGGCTCTCCTCGGATTCTCCCCTATGCTGCAGATGGACCAAGTAAATGATGTTCTCCAATGACCTTCCACTCAGTGTAGAGGAAAAATACTGTTCCTTTCCTCCTTTATAATGTAGTGCTCCAAGTTTCTATGCAAGCCTATGCAGAAAGATCCTCAAAGGCTTCTCTTGAAGCATAAAAATTCTTTGCACCTTTCCAGATATATTTTAAACTGTATGCCTATGTACCTGAATGCTTAAATCATATTCTACAGTTCGATAATCCTGAGGTCACTAATTTGTGAATTTATGGCATGATATTTCTTCCCATAAATCATTATCTTGATTATAGAAGTAAAATTCGTTAGGAAAATGGAGAGGGCAGATTTTTAGACAGGTAAAGGACTTTAGGAAATGCATAATCATGGGGGAAATTAAAATCCCAGGGACTTGAAAATGGTATTTCTTCAAGTTGTGACAAGATATTTCTTTGAGTTTCAAAGAAAACTATTCTATTTTTTAAAAACACACATTTCCAATTAAATTAAAACTTTATGATGAATTACTGAAAAGTCAAAGAAAAAAATTCTTTGTGAAGTGCTAAATATTTTCATCTCCTGAAGATAAGCTGCACAAATTACAAAAGCTGAATCTTTCCCCCTGTTCTTCCACATTTCAAAGCAAATCACATCATTACCCAAAGGGACACCTTACTCTGATTGTAAGCCAGGCACATTGGAGAAAATAAACAATCTTTCGAGAGCTCAATTTTCAAGACTCGAGGGACATGTCATATTTTCTATATTGACTAAAGAATTCTAAATGACTCCTCTTGCTTCTAACTTCATAAATAATGGCTCTGAAAAGGACTGCTTTGTTTATCTAGTTAGTTGTAAGAATGGAACCCTGGTGTTGTAATGAGAACTATCCACGCCATAGACTATCCATGCTATAAGGTTCAATCAGTGACTAGCACCCAATCCTCCATGAGTGAAATGATTCCCAACTCCCAACTGACTAATGGAAAAACAAGCAAAGAAGTGGGGCAGGTTCCAGAAAGTCCTTATATTCTTGAGCTCCCTAGAAAAGCAGCACAAAATCCATGTGCGTCAAGGATACCTTGCTTTAAACAGACATTTAAGGGTCTTGTGAACCACAGTTAGACATTTACCTTCCAGTTGTTAAAGAAAACTCCTAGGCCATTCAGAGCACCTTACCTCCAGATGTGCTGCAGTATATTGAGACCAGAACTCAGAGCAAAGCCATACCCACAGAGTCACTGGATATCACAATTACTCACTATCAATTCTGATCATAAAAAGTAAACACAAGACTCTACAGGGAGGAGAGATACATTAGGAATATGGGATAACAGATATATACCACTACATATAAAGCAGATAAGCAAGGATTTTCTGTATAGCACAGGGAACTATATTCAATATCTTGTAATAATCTATAACAGAAAATCTATAATGAAATACAAACACACATATATATGGACAACTGAATCACTTTGCTGTACACTTGAAATGAACACAATATTTTAAATCAACTATACTTTAATTTTTTTAAAAGGGGATCTCTGGATTCTGTTTCTCGATTTCTATGATCTATAATCTGAAGTTGTTAAGAACAAATATCAGGCAGTGCCTAAGAAGAGGAGCTGATGTGCCGGCTCCCCTAAATGCACATAATGGTAAAATAAACTCTTTTCACAAACAAGAGCAATTGTATCACAAAATATACAAACATTTAGTCTCTGACTACCTGCTAAGACTTGTATATTTTCGGTGCTCCCCACCGTCCATATGACTGAACTGGGGAAACCTCTAAAAGACACCGCTGATTTTTAAGCAAAATCAGGAATTCCAGGGCTGTCTTTCTGATTCCGAGAGTACACTAAAGTGGCCACTTGATAAAATTATATCCATCCCAAATTAGACCAAGAAATAATCAGATGCTGCTGAAATGATCTGCCCTATTAGTTCAGAGCCAGCTATTACTTGTCCATTGAGTTTCCAAGCTTCTGAATCATTCTACATGCAAATCAGATTGGCTGTGTTATTATCTTTATTAACACCATCACCTCTAGCCCACTGCCACTACTAAAACGTGCAACTGGACAGACAGATGTTACCCCAGGCTCTGGACCATAAATCTAAAATATTCTTTTCCACTAAGCCTACTGTTTTCCCCAGTGTCAGGCCAGGACAATATTAAGGGGTGATGGGGAAGAAAAGAAAAATCTTAACAGTAGAAATGAAGTTGGTAATATTTGGCTTGAGACAGCAGAGAAACAAACAGGTGCCTTGGAGACCTCTTGTTCCAGAGCAGAATCAATTCTTAAAATAGGAAAACCTGTGTGCTCACCCCAATAGTTGTCTTACTGACCCCAGAGAATCCAAACGGATAATAACAGTAATGGAGTCAGATGGTCTCAGTGTCTAAACTCTACAGGCAGAAATTAGGCAATTTTAGAAGTGGCAATAACTCTTTCTGGTAGAATCTTCACTTAAACATCTTCACTAATTCATATGCCACGCATGACATTGTACGCTAATTCAGTCCAGTGACCTAAAGACAGATATGCCCGATAGGAACAAAGCTCTGACAACAAGCAGAGAGAGAAGTCTTAATTCAACAATAAATATGTGTGCATGAAAATTGGCATCTCTTCATTAATAGATATAACATCTATTACTTTAAGTGTGTTTCCTCAAACCCTCCATTTGACAATTACAAAGTACTCATTTGAGCAACTGAACTGAACTGAACATGAGAGTTCACAGCAACGCTTCAGCTAGAAGTAATACAAACTTTCTTTTTTCAAGAAAAAAAAGTATAACAAGCCCTCATTAATTTTGACCTGTGTCTCACCAGCCAGCTCACATAAGTGATATTTTCTTAACTTTAGTAAGGAAGACTCCCATTAAAAATAGCTGTTCTTTTTCACCCAGAAATACCCTCTTCTTCTTCAACTGGCAAATTCCACAATGACTAGCCCCCAGATTCTAAAACAGCTTCAAGAGCCATGACGGAAATGTTCTTAAACATTCATCCGATTAGTGTGATTGTTGCCCAGATCAATTCTCATTCCAAGTACATCCCGCATCTAAAACCACTGGAGTGGGCAATGGTGACTCTCGTCATAGGGAAAGCTGCAAAACAGCACTGTCTTGCGGGTGACAACTTGGGTTTCTTAAGGTTTTTCTTGGCGCTAAATCTTTCCAGCTAACTGCTTCACTGATCCAAATGCAGAAGAGAAATAAATTCCAAATGAATGCCTCCTGCCATATTTTAAAGAACACACTTCATTTAATAGCACAACTTTCCCCTTCACTTCTCTGCTGTGGTCCCAAGTCTTCTCTCTGCTCTTCTTCAGTCACTTGTGAAAGGCTGATTCGGAACTCGAGTGAGTCAGTCATTTTTTCCTCAGCACATCCACAGGGAGCATTCATGGAAGCCTCATTTTTGGAGGTGATGGTGGAATAAAAGATTCCGTTCTTCTGGGATTACAGAATCTCCCTGTAGCCATGGTTAAAGGGCCGGCAACACTGAAAGCCACATAGGGTATCCTTGTGGGTCACACATGCCTTTGCTGCAAGAACGCCTTTTACTTGGGTGATGGGGTGATGATTGGATGAAACTAAACTCCCAGTATCTTCTCTATGTTCCTTGGTCAACCGTGCAGACCTACAAGACCTTCATGGATCTCCTCTTTGGCCAAGATTCTCCTGACAGAGGTGGCTCTTCAGAATGCCCGGCCCTTTCTCACTCCCATTTCTCATGGCAGGCTAACCAGACCTAGTGTACATTCATGATCCCCTGCTAAGAAGATCCAGCATACCCCGATGCCAAATCCACAGGCTTCGGAGGGAGTGGGAACAAAGGGTAGGAAAAACCATAACCCTGAAGCCAGGAGGGACATTTATGGTTAACTCAGCTGGCCATGCCTCATACGGTCATTTTTACTCATTGGTAGACTTGTATTTGAAACCCTCTTTTAAGCTTCTTTGAATTCTTGCTCAGGGCAGATGCAATAGGTAACTTCAAGGGAAATGCCCTTGAGCTCCATGACAACCAAACTCACACAACAAGGTACCCTTTCATTAGTCTTTCAAGGCTCCCCCATTAAAAAATAGAGAGAGAGAGTCCTCATTGGTATAATAATTACTACATTAAAAAGACATTTGGTTGTATCTATAGAAAGAAAACAGGAGGCCTAATAAAACTTGGTTTAAAAAAAATCAATATAAGTTTGAAGTAGCAAAGCACTGTAAATATCCTGCTGCTAAGTCCCTTCAGTCGTGTCTGACTCTGTGCGACCCCACAGACGGCAGCCCACCAGGCATCCCCGTCCCTGGGATTCTCCAGGCAAGAACACTGGAGTGGGTTGCCATTTCCTTCTCCAATGCATGAAGTGAAAAGGGAAAGTGAAGTCACTCAGTCATGTCCGACTCTTAGCGACCCCATGGACTGCAGCCCACCAGGCTCCCCCGTCCATGGGATTTTCCAGGCAAGAGTGCTGGAGTGGGGTGCCACTGCCTTCTCCGGTATATATCCTAAATATAATCAAACCTCAGAGATATTGCGGCTTTTCGTTTGAGACCACCAAAATAAAGCAAATATCACAAAAAAGTCACATGAATTCTTTGGTTCTCAGTGCATTTAAAAGTTACACTCATGCTACAGTCTATTCGGTATACAATAGCATGACATCTGAAAAAGGAAGGCACATACCTGAATTTTAAAATATTCATTGCTGAAAAGTACTAACATCTGAGCCTTCAGTAAGTTGTTGCCTTTTTGCAATAGTGACATCAAACATCACTGATCACAGGTCACCATCACAAACACTCTAACAGTTCAAAAGTTTGAAACATCGTGAGAATTGCCAAAATGTGACACACAGACAAGAGCTGGGCCAATGTTGTTAGAAAAACGGCACCAACAAACCTGCTCAATGCAGGGCTGCCCCAGACTCCCGCTCAGCAGAGAATGCAGTGAAACACAATAAAGCGGAGCAAAACAAAACGAGGTCTGCTCGCGTCCAGCAACAGGAAACCGAATGAGTGAACTACAGCCAAAAAAATACAAGGAACTATTATGCGGTCACTTAAAATAATTAAGCAGACTTACGTGGGCTAATATGGAATTGTACCAAACATACATTGTCAAGTGAAAAAACAAATCTGTGGAGCAGTGTCTTTTGTGTTATTGTTTGCATCACACACACACACACACACACACACACACAATTTCTGAGAAGACAGACAAGAAGCAAGTAACACTATTTCTTCCAGGGAGAGTCCTAAGAATAAGGCTTGCTGGAAGACTTCCTTCCCATCCATTTTACTAAGTACCCAGCGTATGTACATGCACTGTTTTTCCATTAAAAGTTACTTAATGAGGTGGGGAAAATTTTGGAAAAAGACAGAGAATAATCAGTAACTATCTATGCAAAATGACTACCCAGCTAGTTAAAGGCTTATACTAGAAGTCTAGTTGGATTAACCAACTAGCTATATGTTATTGACAAAACGTCAGCAACAATCTCATTACAGAGCCAAGTTCACGCTTGTGCTGGGTGGATAACCCGTCTGTTCAAATTGGGTTGGTATGAACTCGTGACTGAGCATCTCAACCTGGCTCACAATAGCCCGAACACCTTCACCAATGCGAAATTCAATGGCTTTTTGAGGAAAAATCTCTTCTTTACAGAGATCATTCATACGTAACACTAGGAAACTCATTCTAGGGCAAGAGAAATTGGAAACAGGCCCTGAAGGATGAGTGTGTTTCAACAGACACAAACATCAGGGAAACAGAGGAAAGTCAAGAAAGACTAGTGGACAAAAGCAGAACAATGTGGCAGATGTTACAGGCGAGAGGAGCGCGAGAGGAGGGTAATTTACCCGGAGGAGACAAGGCTAAGAACTGCTGTGTCCTCATGTGCCAGTAAAGCTACAAAACACACCGTCTCTGTTCACAGCACTGCAGCAGCCTCTGGGAGACAGAACAGTGTCCCCCTAAAGACGACCATGCTCTAATCCCTGGAGCCAAAAGGGACTTGGCATCTGTGATGATGTTAAGGGATTTAAAATGGGGAGAGTACCCTGGATTATCTGGGTGGCTCAATGTAATGACAATGGCCCTTACAAGTGGGAGGCAGGAAGGTCAGAATCAGAGAAGGACATGGGGTTCCAGAAGCAGCAGTCAGGGGGCTTCCCTGGTGGTCCAGTGGTTAAGGCTCCATGCTCCCAGTGCAGGGGGCCTGTGTCGAATCTCTGGTTAGGGAACTAGAGCCCACATACATGCATGCTCCAAGTAAGACTCAGGGCAGGGGGAGGGCTG
>SJXQ01008041.1:0-53303 GCA_006408695.1 Aepyceros melampus | reverse complement strand
GAGCAACAGAGGCTGCCTCTAGAAGCTAGGAAAGACAAAGAGGTTTTCCCCGAGGCCTCCCAGAAGGAACAGAGCCCTGCAGTTTCTTGGCTTTAGCCCTGTAATATCCACTTCAGAGCTTCTGACCAGAACTAGTAAGTCACTAGGTCTGTGGTAATCTATCATAACAGTATTAGGAAATGAATACAAATCTCCAGTATTCATATTTATCCCCATTTTACAGACGGGAACACTGAACTCATCAAGGTCCAAGTACCTGCCCAAATCTCAAATCAGGGACTGGAGGAGCCAGGACTCAAACCCAGGTGGAAGGGCGGAAGACAAAGCAGCCGCTGGACAGCCACTTGCAGGCACACTGTGAACATCATGAATGTCGGACAGAAGAGTGTCACTCCATGCAGCGGGTAGTCAGAAGGCGTGAGGCTCCGAACAAACAAGGGGAACGAACAGAGCTGACTGGCATTCTCAACCCAGTCCAAGGTATCACAGGTAATCTTGCGTGTCTTTTTTCATCATTCTGAATGGAAACAGAGATGGGTCCTCCCTGTCAGTGATATGATATGGCTTTGCCCTGCAGGACATTCATTGATGGCAAGCATTTCCCTATTTGTAGTCCTGAATGGTATAAAAACAATTTTCATGAGGAAAATTCTTTTTTACTTTAGTGATTGTTCCTAACTGGCTGCATCGCCCTACACTGAGGTGACGCAGTGGTCCGCACATCTTCCCATCACTGAGCTGCACACTGAACAGGCTGGAGACAGAACCTGGATGCAGGCTATTGTGTGCTTCCTTATAGGTGCAAAGTTTCAGCCCAAAGAACAATGGTCTTACCCTAAAAAGATCGGTTATTGGGAAAAGAATGAAGCTTCCCTGACCCAGATTATCACCAACCACCACCGCCATCAACATCATCCTCTGTACTGATTACTAAGGAAACGTGAAAAGTGAAAGTGAAGTCGCTCAGTCGTGTCCGACTCTGCAACCCCTTGGACTGTAGCCCACCAGGCTCCTCTGTCTCTGGGGATTCTCCAGGCAAGCATACTGGAGTGGGTTGCCATTTCCTTCTCCAGGAGATCTTCCCGACCCAGGGATTTTACCCGGGTCTCTCGCACTGTAGGCAGACGCTTTACCGTCTGAGCCACCAGGGAAGTCCACTGCTTACTAAAGCCTTATTAAAAGTTTACTTTGAAAACTCTTTGCCAACAGTTGTCTAATTCTACCAATATCCCTGTGTGACTGCATCATACCCACATGACAACTGACAAAACGGAAGTTCCAAGAGCTTCAAACTTCTGCTAATCAGTTAATCAATTGACAGTCAAACTCTGGTTTGACGCCAAAGCCACGCTTTTTCATTTATAAAACTATGCCACCTCCTCAGGTAGAGTTAATTTCATAATTCATGAAGGGTAAAGAAGAATGGGTAGGGCGCAGAGGTTTTCCTCACTCTATTTCATCCCCGAATTGTCTAAATTCTCACCCATACTGTGTTAATGACGACCTGCTTCTAATGGGTAAATTCACTTCTTAACCTGTAAACAGAACCCCAGGAACCTTGGTTTTCTGACACTGTTTGTCCATTTAAATCTCAAGGAGCTGAGGCACAAAGTTCTCCTTCCCACCTCCAGGAACCCACACGCTGCAGGAGGAGGGTGGGCGAATTTTTAATTTGGACTTTCTGTCAATGTTCCTAAGCTACTCCTCCAGGTTTTCAAATTAGGCCCCCTCCTTACTGCCTTTATATCTTAATATTCTACACACTCATGTTCATTCCTTTCAAAGGTATAAAAACTCGGTAGACTCGAGATCAACACTGAGGGGACCCCACCTGCTGAGCCCTTCCCTTCCTAAACTGCCCACACACCCCATTCTTCATCTTCCCATGAAAGGAACCAACTTAATCTTCAAACGCAACGGCCAAGTGCTCCGTTTCCTTGTAGTAGCATCATCACATTAACATTATCCCAGATCAAAAAAAAGTTCCTACATCCATCCACAGACTCTAGTGTCTCGCTTTACTTGCTTGTCAACCACAGACACACAACTACTAAACAATTTGCTGCGAGGGGCTGATGACATTATCTCCACCCAAACACAGTGGAGTGCACCTGCCTAGCAGGGCCCCCCAAAGCACAAGAGCTTCATCTGAGATACTGATACCTCTGCACGGAAGATGAAAGCCAGAAGCCTGGGGATACGGTTCACTGGGCTTTTCTCCATGCCTTGACCATGAGACCACCACAGAGACCAGGGAAAGGAATACGGGGTCACCTTGCCCCTGCCAGCCCTCCCTAAGTCCCAGGTCCCAGGAACAGTGACCAGGATGCTCTGATGCCCAGAGAGGGAACTGGTCCTCTCTGCTTGGCTTCTCCCAATAGGACTGATAAGTACACTTGTCTCTCCCAGTGCAAGGGGGATGCCGTCTTTAGAAACTCCAGGATCCCGTCCCCCTGACAACGCTCTATTCAAGTTTGGGCTCCTCTGAGGTTTCTAAAAGGTAAACCAGGGTCAATCCTCCAAGCAGTGAGACTCCCTAGAGCTGGCGAGGGACTCCAAAAGGCTTGCCTGCCCCCAGAATATCTCCCCGTATTTGCCCACTAAGGTGCCTGAGCCACTTCTTCATCTAAGGGACATACCTCCTGCCCTCCCCTCCAAAGTCCAGGCGCATGGCCTGGGCCCGGGCCACATTCACACCTGCTCAGCAAGTCCTTAATGACACTAGGGACGATCTGGAGTTTAAACATTACTCAGCTCTCGGCTGTGAAGACGAACTTCAGTCTCAGAGAAACGAGCTACAAGTATCACTGCCCGCTGTTTCCTGGAGGGGGTGACAGATGGGGGCAAATGTCCCCAGGCCCTGCTGCTGCCCGGGGAGCAGGTCCCCCACCTGTGAGCCCCCAGTGAGGGGAAAGGCCAGGCTGCTTGGTCAGCACACATGCAGTGAGCATTTGCCAGACCCTGTGGACAGGGAGGGAGGCAGATGAAGCGAGCTTTCTGCCCAGGAAGCTCCCAGGCCAGTGAGAAGGGAGGCAGACCATAAACACACATATATGTCAGGCACTGTCAGAGCGAGAAACAAAGATAAAGTGTGGGGGCAAAAAATACATATAAAATAGCATGGGCATTTCAAGATGAGGTGGCCAGGGAAGGTCTCTGTGCTGAGAACTGAGTGGAACAAGGAAGAGGGATATTCCTTCCAGAAGCATATCTGGAAGACTTTTCCAGGATGAATGCAAGGCCCTGGGCTGGAGAGGGTCCTGGCTTGGTAAAGAGCAGGCAGCCAGGGTGCCTGGAGTGTGGGAAGGAGGAGGGGGAGGAGCCTGGGAAGTTCAGACAGAGCATTAGGGCTTCTGGGCCATGGTTCTTGCCTGAGGTATTTCACAAAGCTGCCCAGATGGGCCTCTTTAGGCCTCAGTTTTGCCATCTACACAATGGGGATGATGTTCCACCTGCTGCACCAAATAAGTGTCGTAAATGCGATGCACGCCAGGCCTGCTCTCAGACTCCACGGTGAGCAGGGGCTTGAAACCCAAACCTTAACAGCTCCACACCCCACACTGTTGCACCCACACCTCCCATGTGGTGCTGGCTGAAGGGGGACTAAAAATGCCATCTGCATCTCACTGCTCATCTGCCAGACACCTAGCTACTGGTCTGCACCCCTTCAGGCCCTTCCTGGAACTGGCACTTCCCCTTATAATGGCTCAAGTCATATCACAGATCAACAAGAGGAGGTTATGGAAACATATCACACACACACACACACACACACACACACACGTGATACTAAAACGATTTAACTTTCTTTTTTCGTTCGTCACAGACCTGAAAAGTCTGCTTAAAAATAGAAACTGGATCCACAAATTGTTTACACCATTAAATCAGATCCACTTCTCAAGCAGCAGCAAAATGAAATCCCTTCCTCCAACCCTGGCTGTCTTCCTTTCTTCTCCAGGAACAAATCACTATATCTCAACCAACATAAATGACAGGAGAGCAGAATGGAAGGGATCAATTGTCAGGAGGCTTCAGTGCCAGCATTCTCCTGAGGGTAAATATCAGGGACGATTATAATGGCCTTATTTTTTACTTGATTTTGCAAACAAAAATACCAATCCACAACTTCCTCCCAAGTGCGAGCAACCGTTGGCTGGCTGTGCCTTTCTCCCTCTCCGAGAGCTCAAGAGCATCACAGCATTTGAATGGGAAAGATCAAAGTGTCATCTTGAAAGAGAAAAAGATGAGAACACATGTCATGGCATCGTTCTTCAGCAGAGCATTTGACACAGCATCCAAGTCAATGCTATTTAGTTAGTGAGCTCCCAGGCCTTAGTTAGGCTGTATTTACATATCAAGAAAACCTGCATTGCTTAAAATTCCCAGTTAAAAAAAAACAGAACCTGGTGAAAATGCTTTAGGAAAGAAGAATTAGAAGGTATGTGTAAGTCAACATTTTTATGCAGGGCACAAAACGACAAAAAAATCTCCTGCAGAACAGAAAATATTCAAGTCTTATGAATTAAAAACGGGGCAACAGTAGAAGACACTGTAAGCAAAGTAAAAAAAAAAAATGATAGGATGAGGCATAAACACAAATTTTGAGTAAAGCTGGAATGGTATATTCATATCATGGAATATTGAAAAGAATGAGTTCGTTATATGAATTTATCTAGAGGAATGTAATACTCCTAATTTAACTATACAGATATCACTGCAACCCATAAAACAGAGTTAACATCCTTCTAATTCCAAGGGCTTCCCAATGAGACAATTCCAGGGGGCGTAACTTATAGAATCCATGCTCAGCAGAGATACTATGGTCCTGCAAATTGATGTGAACCAGGATACAAATATGAAGTCCACAGAATGGCCAATGGACATATTAACTGATGCTAAACCTTGCTAGTGGCCCAGAAAAAAAAGCTAAACAAAACTTCAGCAGAACAGCTTCCTTCTCTAAGGTTGAAACAAGGTCAATTTATGTGTGAAACCTGCTGTTTACAGATTGTTAAAGACATTTTTGGAAATGAACTGGCTATCCCTGTTCAATTTCATTTTAGGAAACCCATCCTTTAGAAATGAAAGCATTCTATAAGGAAACAGATATAATATGCTGATTATAGCACTATAAGAAGTAGAAAATAATGAAAACAGCATGAATTTCCAGTAATATTGGAATGTCACATCCATAGCATAGAATGTAACATAGGCATGAAAAAGAATGAATTACAGTTATATGTATTTATCTAGAGGGATGAAATATTACATGTATCTATAAGAATATAGATACCTCACATAACAAATAAAGATGCTCAGCAGAATACTAATGATGAGATCTACTTGAATTAACAGGGATAAATCTCAAAAACATAATAATGGCAGAGAAAAATCAGGTTACTAAAAGATACTGTGGTACTGATGTCATTTATGTCACTCTATTAAACACACACACACACACATCAATACAAAGCCTACATTGTAGGATATACAGTGCATACATATGGAGGAAAAGTATGAAAACACACAACAAGAACATACACACTAGCTTCCCATACAAGTTGTTGGTGGGGATGGCAAGAGAATGGGACATGGATCCATAACTGTGTCCTGTAACAACAGCATTTTTTGCGATATCTAAGCAAATATGCTTATATATTAATTAACATTTGCTCAGCCTGGATGGTGGGTCCATAGTAGTCTGTTCATTTAATTTTCAGTGCTTTTTGGTTAATTTGAAATATTTCATGATATTTTAAAATTTAGCCAAAGGCAGAATAGACAGGGGTACCTTAAGGAACAGTCGTGCGTGCGTGCATGCATGCTCAGTCACTTTAGTCGTGTCCGATTCTTTGTAGCTCCATGGGCTGTAGCCCACCAGGCTCCTCTGTCCATGAGATTCTCCAGACAAGAATAAAGGCATGGGTTGCCATTCCCTCCTCCAGGGGATCTTCCTGCCCCGGGGAGCGAACCTTTGTCTCCTGCGTCTCCTGCACTGCAGGCGGGCTGTTTACCGCTGAGCCACCAGGGGAGCCCAAGGAACTGTAAAGTTAGGGGCTGATAATGGAAGTCCTGGGCCCTGATCTCCTAGGACAGACTCATTGCACCTCCCACCCTCACAGAGCAGTAACAACTACTCGTCCACTCTCAGTAGCCCTAGACCACACGACGCAGCCTCTCATTTCCTCCTCAGTACAACAGGGAGAGTGACACTCCATACCTCGTGAAGCTGTTTGAGGATGGAACGAAAAGCCAGGAATTATACCCTTACTCCCTGGTGTGATCTGTACCAGAATATCAAATTATTCTGATGAGGCAATAGGCCCTAAAACAAGACCAAAAAAAATGCACAAAACATTACAAGAACTCAGAGGAAAAAGAAAACAAACTTGGTCTGGCCAAAATGACGCATCAGACTTTTACAAAGCAGAGGCATTTGAGCAACCTCTTAGGAATGAAATTTCTAGAGTAAACTCAAACTAGAGAAGGGAGGGCCCTGTTCAGGTTGGGAGGATGAAACTAACAGAGTTAGAACACGACTAAAGATGTCTGGAGGCCTTTAGAATGGGCCTCTGGATGTCGGCCAGAATGTTTTAACTCCTGCCCTCATGATCTTTGACTGATTTCACAGAGAACTTCGTGGTCATTCTCATGGGGAGGACATATCACCTACCCACTAATTATGGTCAAAGAAGGTTAAAGTGCCCACTTTCATGTCTTTGGGGAACAAAAGTCAAGATTCAGGAAACACTGAACAAATAAACAAATAAAAACAAGTCACTCTGGAATTAAGAGCTAAAATTGGTGGGATGGACAGGAAGTGGCTGAAGTTCCAATACTTTTGCCACCTGATGCAAAGAGCTGACTCATTGGAAAAGATCCTGGGGTTGGGAAAGATTAAAGGTAAGAGAAGAAGAGGGCAGCAGAGGATGAGATACTTGCATGGCCTCACCAACTCAGGGGACATGAACCTGAGCAAACTCTGGGAGACAGAGGAGGACAGAGGAGCCTGGCGTGCTGCAGTCCATGCGGTCACAAAGAGTTGGACACGACGTAGTGACTGAACGAGAAGAAGAAGTTGGAGAATGAAGAAAACATCAAGGGCTGCTGTCATCAGACCCAGAAGGGACAAGCCTGATCTGATAACCTGGAACGGAAGCGTCCCTGTGGGAAATAGGAACAGCAGGAGCTTGTGTCAGGCTGTGGCTGACTGTTACCATTCATTTCACGGCTCTCAGTGTTTTAATGTCTTTCCCAGTAACAGAATCCTGACATCATGGGGGTAGCAATGTGCCCAGAGGCTGGCCATTTCCATTTTGTCCCAGACAAACATCTGGACTCTAGTTCCCAGCTTTTCAGGGACACATGACCATGTGACAGAGCTCTGGCCAACGGGGCATAAATGGATGTTATGGGCCCCTTTCAGGCTGACCCAGAAACATCCCACATAGGACTCTCTATCATTGTTTGCCTCCTGCCCATTCAACGCAGAGGTCCTCAAAGAAGGTAATACCAAAGAGACAAAATCTGGAGGTTGGTTTGTTCCAACAGCTAACGTGAGTCTAATACACCAAGCTGCAAAGGTAAAATTCCCAACGTCCCTTTGAGCTAAAGGTGGTCCATGAGATTTAAGCCAGGGTCATTGTGTGCAGCTTACAGAAGACTCTTCAAAGGGGGCTGACTTGCTGTGATGCCTATTTCTTTGTCCTTGCTCCTCCTTTGCTTTGAAGAAGGGTATGATGGCTCTATCTCCAGTAGTCAGCTTGTGACCCTGAGGATACAAGTCCTTGCTAATGATCACAGAACAGAAAAAAGAACCTAGGTCTCTGTGTCTTCACAGAGCTACCATGCTAGTCCTGATTCTGTAATTTTTTAATTTTTTCTACATGAAATAATAAGCCCACAGTCTGTTCACAGCAGGTTAGTAGAAACTCTTACTATCTTCCAAATCTACTTTACTAATAAAATGGTCATATCTACCCAGTTACACTCATTTCACATGCCAGCAGGGTAATGCTCAAAATCCTTCAAGCTAGGATTCAGCAGAATGTGAACTGAGAACTTCCAGACATACAAACTGGATTGAGAAAAGGCAGAGGAACAAAAGATCAAATTGCCAACACCCACTGGATCATAGAAAAAGCAAGGGAATTAAAAAAAAATCAACATCTGCAAAAGCCTTTGACTGTGTGGATCACGTCAAACTGTAGGAAATTCTTAATGAGATGGGAGTACCACCTTATCTGCCTCCTGAGAAATCTGTATGCAGGACAAGAAGCAACAGTTAGAAACAGACATGGAAACGGACTGGTTCCAAATTGGGAAAGGAGTACGTCAGGCTGTATATTGTCACCTTGCTTAATTAACTTATATGCAGAGTACATCATGCAAAATGCCTGGTTGGATGAAGCTCAAGCTGGAATCAAGATTGCTGGGAGAAATATCAATAACCTCAGATATGCAGATGACACTACTTTAATAGCAGAAACTTAAGAGGAACTAAAGAGCCTCTTGATGAGGGTGAAAAGCAAGTTTAAAACTCAACATTCAGAAAATGAGGATCATGGCAACTGGTCCCATCTCTTCATGGCAAATAGATGGGGAAAAAGTGGAAATGGTGACAGATTTTATTTTCTTGGGCTTCAAAATCACGTGGACAGTAATTTCAGCCATGAAATTTATTTTTTTAATTTTTTAAATTAATTTTTATTTTTTAGTTTGTTTTGCTTTACAATACTGTATTTGTTTTGCTACACATCGACATGGATCAGCCACGAGTGTACTCCCAATCCCGACCCCCACCTCCCCCCTCCTGCCCCACACCATCTCTCTGGATTATCCCCGTGCATCAGTCCCAAGCATCCTGCATCCCGCATCAAACCTAGACCGGCGATTCGTTTCACTTATGATATCATACATGTTACACCGCCACTCTCCCAAATCATCCCACCCTCTCCCTCTCCCACAGAGTCCAAAAGGCTGTTCTACACATCTGTGTCTCTTTTGCTGTCTTGCATACAGGTTTATCATTACCATCTTTCTAAATTCCATATATATGTGGAAGTACACTGTATTGGTGTTTTTCTTTCTGGCTTACTTCACTCTGTATAATCTGTTCCAGCTTCATCCACCTCATTAGAACTGATTCAAATGTATTCTTTTTAATGGCTGAGTAATACTCCATTGTGTATATGTACCACAGCTTTATTATCCATTCTTCTGCTGATGGACATCTAGGTTGCTTCCATGTCCTGTCAGCCATGAAATTTGAAGACTCTTGCTCTCTGGAAGAAAAGTTATGACCAACCTAGACAGCATATTAAAAAGCAGAGACATTACTTTGCCAACAAAGGTCTGTCTAGTCAAAGCTCTGGTTTTTCCAGTGGTCATGTATGGGTGTGAGAGTTGGACCATAAAGAAGGCTGAGTGCTGAAGAACTGATGCTTTCAAACTGTGGTGCTGGAGAAGACTCTTAAGAATCCCTTGGACAGCAAAGATATCAAACCAGTCAATCCTAAAGGAAATCAACCCTGAATATTCATTGGAAGGACTGATACTGAAACTGAAGCTCCAAAACTTTGGCCACCTGATTCTAAGAGCCAACTTGTTGGAAAAGACCTTAAGCTGGAAAAGACTGAGAAGAGAAGGGGGCGAGAGAGGGTGAGATGGTTGGATGGCATCACTGACTCAATGGACACAAGCTTCAGCAAACTCAGGGAGACAGTGAAGGACAGGCAAGCCTGGCGTGCTGTAGTCCAAGGGATCACAAAGAGTCGGACACGACTTGGGTACTGAACACACATTTTTTTAAAGGAAAGTGGAAGTGTTAGTCATTCAGTCATGTCCGACTCTTTACGACCCCATGGACTGTAGCCTGCCAGGCTGCTCTTTCCATGAAATTTTCCAGGCAAGAATACTGGAGTTGTGTTGCCATTCCCTTCTCCCAGGGATCTTCCCAAACCAGGGATTGAACTCGCGTCTCCTGTGTCTCCTGCGTTAGCAGGCGGAGTCTTTACCACTGTGCCGAGTCAATACATTTTTTTAAAGGCTACACAAGAAAGAAGAAAAAGCACAAAGTGTTCTATCATATTAAGAAAAATAAACCCAATTATGTGTGGAGAAAATGAAGATTTTTTTTTTCTCTTCGAGGAATATTTTAATTACTTACTAGCACACCCAGGAAAAACGTGATCAAGTGGAAACGATCAGCTGGCCTGGTCAAAGCTCTCCACTGGGTAGTGTTTGGAACATTCCCTATTGTGAAGACTTGGAATAGGGACCTGTTACAAATGACCTATGAAAGAGCTCCTAGATTATAAATCTTTGTAATTAGAGACAGAAAATCTCCTTTGAGTTTACTATCAATTTCCTGGCCTCAGTTACTAGACCCCAACTCATCAGTTAGTAGTTATTTACCACATCAAGCACCCCAAGAGGAAAGCCAGCAAAAGTCATTTTTTAGTTTATGACCAACACAAACAGAATAATATGAGAACACAATCAGCAGGAAACAAAGAAAGGAAATGTCAGGTGAGAGCAAGTCTTGTTTCCGTTATAATTACACTGCATTCAACAGTTCATTGTTTCATGCCATTTTGTGCAAAATGGGTTTGGTTTGATTCAAGCTTGGCTCAGTCCTGATGACTCCTGGTTGTCTCTCCTGCTCCATGGCTGTTCACAATGACGACGCTGGAGCCAATGTGTTTATCATTAGGAACCTGGTTCCAAACAACTGGACTCTGCTTGCTGACAATCCGTTTAAGCAAACGTGATGCACACAGGTGAGGAAGGGCCAAGACACAGGAGACCTCTGAGGCTGGTAATTTCCACGCGTCCCCAGCAAGATTATCCCATTTCCGAACAAGGTGGACACGGATGAATGCACTCAAGGCAGGCTGGGGAGAGAGCTTTGCTTTTTCACCTGAGTGGTGGTGGTGGTTTAGTCGCTAAGTCGTCTCCAACTCTTGCAACCCCATGGACTGTAGCCTGCCAGGCTCTTCTGTCCATGAGATTCTCCAGGCAAGAATACTGGAGTGGGTTGCCATGCCCTTGGCTGAGTGGGTCCCTAATATACACTACATCCTCCTGAAAAAAAAGTGTCACCAGCTCATCATCAAATTGTGATGGTCCAGATTAAGAATATTGACATGAATGTAAACTTCCTACATCTTCTATTTCCTGTTCTATTTGCCAAGGAGAAGTTTGACACTGAGGGTCCTTTAAGCCTGTGCTCTAATCGTTTGATCCTGGATAATCTCAGAATTCTTAACACCTCAGTCTCCAAAAGTAATGGAAATGAAGGGAGGAAGCTTGGAATTATAATGTGGAAAGATGGAAGGGGTCTACAAAAGTAATGTACAAAAATGGCCCCTGGCAGAAAATACATGAGAATCTCTGTCACCTCTATACCCCCAAGGTCATGAGGACCCTCTTCCTGTAAACTGTTCTAGTTCAGTTCAGTTCAGTTCAGTTCAGTCGCTCAGTCATGTCCAACTCTTTGAGACCCTATGAATCGCAGCATGCCAGGCCTCCCTGTCCATCACCAACTCCTGGAGTTCACTTAGACTCATGTCCATTGAGTCAGTGATGCCATCCAGCCATCTCATCCTCTATTGTCCCCTTCTCCTCCTTCCCCCAATCCCTCACAGCATCAGAGTCTTTTCCAATGAGTCAACTCTTCACATGAAGTGGACAAAGTACTGGAGTTTCAGTTTTAGCATCATTCCTTCCAAAGAAATCCCAGGACTGATCTCCTTCAGAATGGACTGGTTGGATCTCCTTGCAGTCCAAGGGACTCTCAAGAGTCTTCTCCAACACCACAGTTCAAAAACATCAATTCTTCAGCGCTCAGCTTTCTTCACAGTCAACTCTCACATCCATACATGGAAAAACCATAACATTGACTAGATGGACCTTTGTTGGCAAAGTAATGTCTCTGCTTTTCAATATGCTGTCTAGGTTGGTCATAACTTTTCTTCCAAGGAGTAAGCGTCTTTTAATTTCATGGCTGCAGTCACCATCTGCAATGATTTTGGAGCCCAAAAAAATAAAGTCTGTGCAGAAACTCTTCTAAGTCCTGTATAAATCACAACAGGACCTTCAGACCTCTTCATTTGTAATAAACTATTATCATGCAAATTAGTAAGCTGCATTTTCCAACCAGAATGTCTAACTAGGCTGAATGGGGACCCCAATCAATTTCAGATCACAAACTATTAGATGAGCAGTGTGTAATGTGTGTGCATGTGTTAAGTCACTTCAGTCGTGTCCAACTCTTTGTAATCCTATGGACTATAGCCTGCCAGATTCCTCTGTTCTTGGGATTGCCAAGGCAAGAATACTGGAATGGGTTGTCATGCCCTCTTCCAGGGGATCTTCCCAACCCACAGACCAAACCTGCATCTCTCATGTCTCCTGCATTGGCAGGCAGGTTCTTTACCACCAGTGCCACTTGGGAAGCCCCAGATGAGCCATACGCATCATCAAGTTCAATCCCCTCGCTTCTCAGAAAAAGAAATGAGGTCAAGAAAGACTGAGCAACTGGCCCAAGGCCCAGGCATTTCCAACACTGGGGTGATAATTCAGTCTAGCGCTTTCCTCAAACAAGATACTCATATTCACCTGGGAGGTAAGACAGCCCAAGGTTCCTCATACACAGCTCGCAGGGAGGAAGCAGCTTAACTGCACTCCTTGTGCTGATGCCAACCGCCTCTCAGTTCATTACAGAGAAGTGTTCAGGAAAGCATGGCCTCTGGAGCCAGACAGACCTTGACTCGAATCCCTACACCAGCACCAATCAGCTGTGCAAGTCTGGAGCAGTAACTGAAGCCACTCTGAGCCTCAGTTTCCCCACACATAGAACAAGGATGTGAATCCCTTCCTTAGGAGGCAATAAGCATTACATGCTTAGGAATATTATAAGGTACATTATCCAGCTCAATATATCATGACCAGTTGGATAAACATGTTTTTCACGAGCATGTAAGAAAAAAAAAAAAAAACAGGCTTCCCAGGTGGCTTAGTGGTAAAGAACCTGCCTGCCAATGCAGGAGATGCAGTTTCAATTCCTGGGTTGGAAAGACCCCATTGAGAAGGAAATGGCAACCCACTCCAGTATTCTTGCCTGGGAAATCCCAAGGATAGAGGAGCCTAGCGGGCTACAGTTCACCAAGTCACAAAGGGTCAGACTTGACTTAGTGACTAAAGAAAAGAGAAAAAAATCACATTCAAGTTGTTTCTATTTCTAAAGCCTTACCCCCAGGAAGCAAATGACAATGGATCTCCCTTCATCTCAGTGTAAGAGAGGGAAAGAATCTTATCTATTCTCATCCACACTTAATTATATTCATCCTGAAAGGCTCATGAGACTCTAACCCTAGAGAAAAAATTTTAAAACGTACATTAGTTTAAGAACTTTCTTCTGTTTGCTTCAAAAATGGCCTCTCTAAATCCACAATGATGAGCAAAATTCATAAGTGACCTCGGTCCACTGCATAAAGCAATACCCAGCTTCATGTGGTTCACCTCTAATGGTCTTAGGAAACAGACCCACAGATCCATTAATACATCCTCATGAACATTGGCCATCTACAGCATTTTATATCATCTGAATCAAACTATGGCAAATATAAATTATGCAGTCTGGAAATAAAGACTCACAGGAAGGGTGACCCTTTGCCCTGGCCTGCCCAGGAAAGTCCTAGTATGACACCTACTCAGGTTCCCTTTCACTCAGAAAAACGTATCCCGATTGGGACAACGTGTGTGCTCAGTCGCTCAGTCATGTCCGACTCTTTGTGCCCCCAGGCTCCTGTGTCCATGAGATTTTACAGGCAAGAACACTGGAGTGTGCTGCCATACCCTCCTCCAGGGGATCTTCTCAATCCAGGGATCAAACCCACATCTCTTGGTCTCCTGCATTGGCAGGTGGATTCTTTACCACCAGAACCACCTAGGAAGCCCTTGGAATAACGTAATACATGATAATTACACATATGATCAGTATGAGTCAAATACTTATAGGTAGGAAGACATGTAAAAGAACAGTGACCCAAGTGTGGCCCCTTTGCTGGGTAAGTTACCTATCATCTCTGAGCATTCATTTTTCTCATAACTAAAAAATGGGAACCATAATACCTAGTTAGCAAGGTTATTTTAAACATCAGAGATGTGTCCTGCAGAATTCCTGGGACATTTGTGTCCTATAAATGCAGTTATGTGGTGATAATGAACATAAGGATTTCATCAATTTAGTTCTTCAGAACTGCTTCCTTATGCATGACAACTAACATTCATGCATCATTTTACCTTTGACAAGGTGCTTTCTGATATATCATGATGTGTGATCAATAAAATCAGGAAGTAGGACATCCCTGGCAGTCCAGTGGTTAAGACACAGAGCTTCCACTTCAGAGTTCGGCCCCTGGCTGGGGAAATAAGATCCCACACGCCATGTAGCATGGCGAAAAATAAATAAATAAATGCATAAAAATGTTTAAATAATAAAAATAAAATCAGGAGGTAAATTGAGACCATGTGAGTCTCTTCCAACTTTAACTTCCTATGGTTCTATTTCTCCAAGTCTTATTGGCTAGGAATATACTATACTTTCCAGAGAAGACAGCAACAATCATTGAAAATATCACATCTCTAGTCTGGAGATTCTATTGCCACCTCTCCAGCAAGCGCCTGACTTTTCTCAGATTTCCTACATGCAGAATGAATATACTTATTACTTTAGAATGAGAAGTGTGATGTGCTCGTAAAGGCATTTCATTCTGAAGGTGATTTGTACTCTTATCACTAAAGTAATTTTCTAGCAAGCAGGTGCTGGCATGTGATAGATAAGTGTTGGATTTTATCATCACTGCCATTATTATAATAATTGTAGTTATGTGTACGGACTTTTGAGCCAGATAGGCTAGACAGCTCTCTACTGATTAGCTATGTTACCTTGGACCAGTTACTGCACTTAATTTCTCCCAAAAGGTATCATCATCTGTAAAATGCAAATACTACTACCTACCTAGTAATATAGCCTGTGTAATAATACTACTTACCTAACAGGGTTGCCGCAAGGATTAAATGGATTAATAAATGTATGGTAGTTAGAACAATGCTTGGCACATTAAGCATTCAGTAACTGTTGTTTTATTGTCACTGTTAATACCATCATTGTTATCTCTAATGTGTACTATTAAGTAAAAACAAAAAACAAGTGCCAAACAAATAGCACGCTACTGTTTGTTTTTTAAAAGGGGGATGTAAGACGCGTGGGACCAGCCAAGATGACGTAAGCTCACAAAAGCCTCTCTCTCCCACTGATTACAAGTAAAATCTCTGCACAGGACACAAAAAGCAACTTCTTGAGGCCTCTGAAAAGTAAACAGTATCAGAAAGACTGAGAAGGAAGTTAAAAATTGAAGAAACACACACTGGCAAGTTTCCTGGATAAAATTTTCCTCCATTATCTCTTGGCTTTGACTCAAATGTAGGTCCAATCAAGGAAATGCACAATAGGAGAAGATAAGAAAAACTCCAAGAAAAACTCCTTTCTGGGCAGACAACTAGGATAAAGGGCCCTTTAAAAAAACAAAGAGTGGAATGGGATATTCCCGGTCTCTTTTTGTCTTTTTTCCCTCCCTGCCTTGATCTAAGGTTGGACCTCATCAGGACACTGAGCTGCTGCTGTGCATCACGAGACCCTACAAGCCTAGGGAAAAAGCCCATCTCTCTGGCCAGAGGAACTGGGAAAGGCAGGCCCTGTGGTCTTAAGAATGCAAGAGGATACTGGTTATTCTTCTCTCTTTCTCTCTGGCTACTTTGCTCCGAGGGCAGCCCCCGCTGTACAGAGCGGCACAATAGCATGTCTTGGGTGAGAGGGGAAAACTCCAAGACACACCCAACTTTCTGACCCAAGAACTGAGAAAAAAGGCTGCTGAGAACAGGAGTGAGAAAATCCGAGAGAGGGGAGGGTTGGGGAAGGAGACTGTGCAAATCTACAACATGGATCAACACGAGTTTCAGACTACCCACAAGACACACACGCGTGAAACACACCCAGAGAAGCAATGGCTTTGAGGACTTGTGCGGTGGTCCAGTGGTTAGGAGTCTACCTGCTATGAAGTCTGCATTATAATGGATAGAGCACTAAATACAAGCAGTAGAAATGGGTGCTGGGGATGCGCATGCTCAGTTGCCCTGACATGTCCAACTTTTTGCAACCCTATGGACTGTAGCCCTCCAGGTGCCTCTGTCCATGGAATTCTCCAGGCAAGAATACTGGAATGAGTAGCCATTCCCTTCTCCAGAGGATTGTCCCGACCGAGGGATCAAACCTACGTTTCCTGCACTGGCACATGGATTCTTTACCACCAAGCCACCTAGGAAGCCCCAGGTGCTGGGAGACCCTCCCACTAATCGGCCGACCAGTGACATCTCCCTCTTGCCTCATGAGAGCAGACTGATGAGACAACTGTTATTAGTAATGGCATTCATGAAACCTTAATGTTTCCACACTGCTCTCCAGCTTCAAAGCACTTTCAGACTCATTATGTCATTACTTCATCATAACACCTCAGGGGAAGTCAGGTCTCTCCCAGACAGCACACATGACAAGGGCCTAGGTGCAGAGGGCATCATTCAGGACGCTCTTAGGACCAAGCACGGCCCACCACCACCACCAAGCAGCCCACGAGACAGACAAACGCTCGATCTGAGCACAGAAGACCAGTGTAGATACAAACACATTGTCACGTGGGCTGTGACTACTCTGAGTTTTCACTTTAAGCAAAGGATAAGGAGGGAATTCCCCGGCTGGCCAGTGGCCAGGGGTCTGCACTTTCACTGCCGAGGGCACAAGTTCAATCCCTGGCCGGGGACCTACGATCCTGTGGGCAATGCAGGAGACCTGGGTTCGATCCCTGGGTCAGGAAGATTCCCCTGGAGAAGGCAATGGCTACCCACTTCAGTCATCTGCCTGGAGAATTTCATGGACAGAGGAGCCTGCTGAGCTACGGTATATGGGGGGGCAAAGAGTAAGACACAACGTAGCAACTAACACTTTCCTTTTCAGGAAGAAGACCTTGGACAGGCCGAAAAAATAAGAGGTCAGTCTAAAAAACCAGCAAAACATCTGTCCAAGCAGCTGCAGCCAGAAACACATGACCGGGAACACTGCTCATAAGAAGCCCCATCAGAACCTCCTCTTCTGGGGCTGGGTTGGTCAGGAGAGCCAAGCCTCTGCCAATCACCGTGGGTGACAAGACAATCCTGGCTGAATTCTCTGAGATCTGTGCTCTTGATTCTGTTCAGGAAAAGAAAACATAGTCAGCCCTCTGTAATGTAGGGCTCTGCATCCTCAGGTTCAAACAACCACAGATGGAAAATATTCGGGAAAGAAATTCCAGGCAGTTCCAGGAACTTGCATTTGCCACGCACCAGCACCTGTTTACACTGCATTTACAATGTCTGATGAGTACCCTAGAGGTGATTTAGAGTGGATGGGAAGATTGTGCAGGTCATACGCAAATATGACGCTGTTTTATATGAAGGGCTTGAGCATCTGTGAATATCCAATATCCGTGGGGTCCTGGAACCAGCCCCAGGAGGATACCCAGGGACAACGGTAACTGAACCAAAGTTAAACAAAGTCTGTTTGCGTTGGTCCTTCTATTACGGGAATTGTCAACAACAGCCCGCAGCGGCTTGCTTGTTTTTCCCCCTCACTCTTTGAATAGACTGAAATCACCTGGACCAGGAAACATTTTTTCCCCTGGACATAAGTGAATGCCCCTATGAGTTTCAGCGAGCTTTATGAGCACAACCTTTCTCCTGGGTTTAACAAAACACGCAGAAGCTCTCATGCCCGCTTTCAGGCTCAAAGACATGGAGAAAACAGCAACTGGAAATGAATAAAACACAATGGTGGCAGCCAGGGAGTCTAAATCCCGGAGGCCAAAAGGAAGCCCTATCTATTAAAATGAATCATACTATACTAATCACAGCTCCAGGAAAGAGCCTTGAATCTCCCGATGGGCAGGTGCAAAAAAAAAAAAGGGCTTTTGGTGAAGCAGGTGGTGGAAACGTCAAGGTGATCTGAATCCAGAGGCAGCTGAATGCAGGGCCTTCTGGAGCCTTGATGGAGCCCACGTGAGTCTCTCTGCTGGAAAGGGTTTGATACATATTTATTATGAGGCAACACATTCTGATACCTATTTGGACCCTCCAGCCACATGTCATGGGTTTAGACAGTTATAATCCACTGGGCATCTTATTACAGCAAAATATGCCAGCTTCCTCGAGCATGTGTTTCATTCTCTTTATCTCCGTGCCTTCACATACAGGCATGATTTCATGACATTCTCTCCAACAGCTCAGTGAGGAACATGGGGTAGGCACCGTTATCCTGATTTCACAGATGAAGACACAGAAGAACAAAACCCACACTTTGAGCCTGTGAATAGACGGGGCTTCTACCCACATGGTTCAGACCTGCTGTTCCTGCTGCTGGCTTGGTGAGAAATCAGAGATGGTCCATCTTTGGATTTGTAGCGGAAACAAATCCCTACGTCCATCGAGGTACGAGCATCCTTCTGTGTGGTCGTAGGGTTCTCTGTACTGATGCCCAGTGGAATTACCGAAAAGGTTGATTTTTTTCAAATACCAAGGTCTGGGCACCATTCAGAGATTCTGATTCAGCTGGACTGGAACAGGGCCTGGGTATGTGCATTTTTTTTTCAAAATTTCCCCAGGAGATTATAATCTGTAGCCACTGATGAAAACCACCAGCCAGTAACCTCTTTGTTGTTCAGTCACTAAGTTGCTCAATTCTTTGCGACCCCATGAACTGCAGCACGCCAGAATTCCCTGTCCTTCACTATCTCCCAGTTTGCTCAAACTCATGTCCATTGAGCTGGTGATGCCATCCAACCATCTCATCCTCTGTCATCCCCTTCTCCTCCTGCCTTCAATCTTTCCCAGCATCAGGGTCTTTTCCAATGAGTTGGGTCTTCGCATCAGTGGCCAAAGTATGACCTTTAGCTAGCAGGTCATAAACATCTGAGTTGACGAGAGCACTGGAGTGAGAATCCATAAAGGCTGAGGACAGGAGATGTTTGATTCTGTAACCTAGATTCTCTACCACCTACAGCTCATTGAAGTGGGTCGACGGGGCAGGTACTAATGAAGAAAAACTCAAGCCTCTTTGCAAGAAAGCGGGCCATCAACTGCACATTTAGGCCATGCACACAGTATAACTGCTGAGAGAATGAAAAGTGAAGGTCAAAACACCCTGCTTCAGTATCCAGGTCTTTTGCAAAACCTAACAGCCTAATCCTTCCCCTACCCCAGGCTCCATTTCTCATCAGAGAGCAGGGACCGCCTGTAAGGAATGAGAAATCTAGTGTGTACACAGCACTGCTGAATTAAGGCTTCTCGAAGCTTGTCGGCACTGCCTTTCTGCATTCATCTGCATTCATTTCTACTGTCTTCCTGCAGAATGGATGCATCCACAGGCAACCAGAAAACGCTAAGCTTGTACATCTGCACTCCTCTGCAGCCTGCCGAAGGCCCTCCTCTGATTCACTCAGCGATGGCCAGAATGAAATTACATGTCATCAGTGACTCGGGGGAAGGACTGAATTACTGGGTGGTCCCGAGGCTGTGCTGGCAGCTGGCCCAGAAACCAGGACCACCCTCCTCTCGGCAAATGGTCTGATTCCGCTTCACCCATGTGCAGCCACCTTAGCGAAAATACATTCAATTCTCAGCTGTGTGTCTCGATACAGGAGCGCTCTTGTGATGGATAACAGGGAACAATTATAGGAGATCTTAAGGCATCTTTGGAGAAGGCTTCAAAAGCTTCCCGAACCATCGTGGACTGAGCAGTGTGGCTCTGAGTTTAGGCCAGCAGGACACACAGATGCTGAAGGCTAGGACTGGATTTGTATTCAGGTTTTTCTATACACCCAATACGATCTCTGTTTGAAAGTCTAAGGGCATTTCCTCCCCGACAACAATGAGAGCAGACAGCAACACAGAAGTATTCTTTCCAGTGACCCCCAGTACCTAAACGGAAACATGCATCCAGCCAGCAGGCCTGGAAGGAGTCAGCAGAGGGAGCCAGGCCTGTGTGTGACTCACCTGGTGCCCTGTGCCCCCTTCTGAACCACTGACTGACAAAGTCCCCTGTGAATGGAGGACAGTCTCCAATGAATTAAGTGCAGCGGCAGGGATCCACAAAGCACCTTTCTTGGGACAAGGACCACTTAGAAGTCACATTCTCACACCTCAGCGTTCTGGAAGAAAGTGTGCTTCCACCCCACCCATGTCAAAACACACAAATTCACATCTAAAAGGAAAGTGACCATCCACATCCACCTGTGCCATAATAAAACCACACTGCTTTGGTAAAACACTGGTCTCCATAATTGCTTTTCCTCCTAGAGGGGGATTCCAGGTCAGGAAATGGCTGTGTGTGTGCCAGGCATAGGGTAGTGACCAGTGCACTCGCCAAGGGCAGGTGGAGCTGCTGGCCTGGGGCCCCTTCCACTGGCAGCTGCTGCACAGAAGACGTGCAAGGAACCCAAGGAAGGCTCTTGCCAACCCTGCATTTTGGCACAGGCTGCTTCCTCTTCTGAGATGCTTCCTGCATCTCGGAAAATTTAATAAGATGTGAATGGTCACAACGTCTATGCCCCGATCCCCTCTCAAAGATGACCTCGTACTCCACCAGAATAGTCTGGGGTGGGGAGGCAGTTTTCCAGAAGTGTTAATGTTGCTTACAAATTCATTTTCCTTTAATAAACACACAGGACATTGTGTGTATTGGCCAAGGACATTCCTGGTTTTATTACTTTGGTTTAAATGCACAGACTACATTAAGTAGGTTCCTTCCAGCCTTCTCCAGGTTGTATCCACTAAACGTGGATGAAGATAAAGACTAGACTTAGGGAGAGTGGGGGAAAGACAGATGTGTTTTTTTACTGTTGCTTCTGTTTTTTTGATGTAACATAAAATTTGCCATCTTAACTGTTTTTAAGTGTGCATTTCAGAGGGAAGCACTTACCTTGTGCAACCGTCACCTCTGTCCATCTTCAGAAATTGTTTTATCTTCCCAAACAGAAACTCTGACCCCACTGAACAGTAATAGTCCACTCCCCACCCCACCCCCATCCTCAGAGCCTGGCTGACACCATCCTACTTCTGTCTACAAATCTGATGACTCTAGGGACTTCATATAAGTGGAATCAAGCAGTGTTTGTCCTCTTGAGACTGGCTTCTTTCACACAGCATAATGTCCCCCAGTTCATTCATGCTGTAGCCTGTGTCAGGATTTCCCTCCTTTTTTAAGGCTGAATAGTATTCCAGAGTACAGATATACATTGCATCTTGTCTATCCATTCATCTGTCCATGGACTTCAGGGTTGCCTCCACCTTTTGGCTGTTGCAAATAAAAACATCTTTACTTTTGGAAGGATTAGTCTAAGGCATCAATGAGATACACAGAGGGAAAAAGTACAGAGTTGAAAGTCAGGATTTCTTGATGAGGGCAAGCAGCCAACATGGAGATGGCAATTTGAGAACATCATCCCAGAGCTGTTTCCCAGGATGTCTCAAGATACCTGTTAAGAGGTCTTGACCCCATCAAGGCCCACGGAATCAAACAAGCTGGAACAGGACTCCAGGTCCTGCATTTTTCAAGCTGCCCAGGAGATCAGACAGACACGGGGAACACAGGAGTCTGTATACAGATAAGAGGGGGCAGCTCATTCTAGAACACAATCTTCAGAAGCACCTATGTTCATACAAAGGAAAGATCAAAATGAGCCACGACTAGAGACAGGAAAGATAAATGAGTTATGTGCAGAGGCAGCAAGGGAATCAATAGAAATAAAAGAATCAGAAAGAGCAATAAGGGCCAGCTGAGGGGAAACAGCCTGAGTCGAGGGGGACCTGGTTGGTGGACTTTTAGAAACTGAACTCTCAGGGAGCCAGGAGCCCACACACAGTGCCTTGTGCCAATTTTCAAAAGCTTCCCTTCCTCTGGGTGCCCCCTTGACCAGCAGCCTACAGAAACTGGAGCACTGCAAGGCTTAAATCAATCTCCTTGAGCTCCCCGTTATTCCTGGAAAAAGAACAACAGGATTTTCTGGTGTCAGCAGCAAATGATTCTCTTGGTGAAAACAAGAAGTAGAGGTTCCCTGCTCTTCACAATAAGTTTTATCTTGGTGAACTTAAGCCTTCCCTCAACTGATGACCAGAAATTAAAGAGACAGACGACAACATCTTGCTGTGGCCGGGCAGTCCTCATTTCTCAGGACGGAATCCTCAAGGCCATCAACTACAGGAGGCAGGCATCATCTGAGTTGCCACAGGAAACCTATTTCTACTGCACCAGGGTTTCCAGGGCTTTCTTAGCCTCTTGGTTTTCTCCATGGTGTCTATCAGCTTGAGGGACATATACTGTGCATACTACCCACTGAAACCCACTCCAGTATTCTTGCCTGGAGAATCCCATGGCCAGAGGAGCCTTGCAGGCCACAGTCTATGGAGCCGCAAGAGTCGGACACAACTCAGCACTAAACCACCACGACCACCACCCACTGGAACAAAGAATCACGAGGAAACGGAGCTTCCAGAAAAACCCGAGTTGTAGTCTCACTCCAGAGAGCAAAGTATATTCAAACAATAGCTCTAACGCTTTCAATGCATTCAAAAATTCACCCTCACCTATCCTTAAAAACTGTGTTTCTTTTGAAAAAAAAAAAAAAATTTTTTTTTTTTTCACAAATAACACGAGCAATGTATCTAGGATCACATGACTGAGTCAGGTTGGTATGGTGGGAAGACTTTTTTTTTCTTGTGTACTTCTGCGGTTTGTTTGTGTGTGTTTGGTTGTGGGAAGAACACTTAACATGGGATCCAGCCTCTTAACATGCTTTAAAGGCCACCATACAGTGTTGTTAACTACAAATTTCAGTTTTTCAATCTCTAGAACTTACTCATCTTGAAAAACTGAAATTTCATACCCATTGAAAAGTAATTACCCATCCCTCTCCCTCCAGCCCCTGACCACCAGCATTCTACCCTCTCCTTCCATGAGTTTACTATTTTAGATTCCTCTCTCTATATAAATGGAAACCCACTCCAGTGTTCTTGTCTGGAGAATTCCATGGACAGAGGAGCCTGGCAGGCTACAGCCCATGAGTCACAGAGTCGGACACGACTGAGTGACTGACACTTTCACTTTCATCTATAAGTGGAATCACACAGTATTTATCCTTCCATGAATGGTATATTTTACTTCACATAATATCCTCTAGGTTCCTCCATGTTGTGGCAAATAGTAGAACTTCCTTCCTTTTTAAGGCTGAGTAATATTCCACTGTTCATGGGGTTCTCAAGGCAAGAAAACTGCAGTGGTTTGCCATTCCCTTGGTGATGGACAGGGAAGCCGGGCATGTCACCGTCCATGGGGTCGCAAAGAGTCAGACATGACTGAGCAACTGAACTGAACTGAATATCCCACTGCAGGTGTATACCACATTTCCTTGATCCACTCATTTGTCAATGGACATTTGGATTGTTTCCATATCATGGCTGTCGTGAATAATGCTACAGTGAATGTGGGTGAGCAATAGGTCTGGGAGATTCTTATTTCAATTCATTTGCTATCCTTAAAAATTTTAATGAGGTGCTCAGCTCTGTAACAAACAACCAATAAATTGCTTCCTCTATTAATCAGTGCAGTTCATTGGAAAAATGTTCCCAGCTTTCCCTTTCTATGGGGAATAGTAAGACTTCTTCACCTTCCTTTCATTAATTCTGTAAACATTTAATGAGTTGTGCTGGGAGCTAAGGAGGGCTTCCCAGGTGGCACTGGTGGTAAAGAACCTACCTGCCAATGTGGGAGATGCACGTTCGATCCCTGGGTCAGGAAGATCCCCTGGAGGAGGGCATGACAACACACTCCTGTATTCTTGTCTGGAGAATCTCATGGACAGAGAAGCCTGGCTACGTAGCCTATGGCTACGATCCATAGGGTCACAAAGAGTCACACACAACTGAAGCGACTTAGCATGCAGGCATACAGGAGCTAAGGACACAAGGTAACCAGAAGCAGCAGGTCCCCACCTTGGACCTGTGCCTGCTGATACCCAGTGCTGGGTGAGCAGGAAAGAGAAGGCCTGGGTCCTTTCATTCACTCCTTTAAAGCGTGTAGAGAATCTTCAACATCCCAAGCACTGGCTTTATACAGTCTTTTCTGATCCTCACGAAAAACTGGGGAAGCTGGCTGTGTGCATGCTCAGTCACTTCAGTCATGTCCAGCTCTTCAAGATACTAGAGTGGGTTTCCATGCCCTCCTCCAGGGAATCTTCCTGAGCCAGGGACTGAATCCATGTCTCCTGCATTGCAGGCAGATTGCCTGGCAGATTCCTCACCAGGGAAGCCCCAGGAAGCTGACTAGACAGGCATAAGACACCCATGGCACAGACGAGAAAACCAAGGCTTGGGAAGTTAAGTGACGGGCCAGCCTTCACATGTTTAGCACGTAGCAGAGGCTGGAATCCACCCAGATCCACCTTGCTTCTAATCTATGACTCTCATACAAAAGATGAATGGGGTGCCCCTTCTTTTGGGGGAAATGATACATTCTCATACACCTGTGATGTGATGTGGACAGGAAAGGTCAAGGGAGGATGAGGAGGAAGGCAGCTGTCTGAAATCGTCTATCAGAGCAGCCCTCCTCTGCTCTATCCTGGTTAGTATGTGGTACATGCCTGAGCTTGCACTGGCCTTGATAAAGAACAAACAGCAATAAAGCTTCAAAGCACTGAAGAGCCCCAACCTTGCCGAGAGAAGCATAATTAAATTCTCATGAAACAGACTGATGTTGCCCCATTTGTTTTCACTATTATTTATTCCTGGTTGCACAACCGAGCTGAAAAAGTGGGGGGGAAAAAAAGACAGACTCTGCTTGTGAAGGAACTTCAGCTGTTCCTGTGTCTGAGGAAGTGGCCAGGGAAAGTTCCCTCCAGAAAGTAAAGACCAATCTTCCTAACATTGTAACATGTGGAAGCTTTGGTTTCACCTTCAAGAAATCTCTACATCACAGTTTTATTGCCTTTGAAATTATTCTGCCTTCTATCCATGCTGGGTTTTGCAGAAGCATGTTCATTCCCCCTGGGACCTTGAGAGAAAAGAGGTCCAGAAGTGCTTTATCTGCAACCAGTTCAGTTCTTTAAGGCTCTTTGGAGTCCCCCATCCTCGTGTCCAGAGAGAGGCCAGGCAGGTTCTGCCATCAAGCTTCACTCTAGTCCCTTCCAATCCCACACTCCCTCCACTAACACTTCACACGCTCTCACTGCTTTCGCACTAATCAAGGTATGATGGGGTAACAATGATCAAGGAACACCTCAAAAATAAAGAGCAAGCCAGAAAAAAAACCCAAGAACAAAGAACACAAAGACTAAGGAACAAGGAGATGATGGTTCGTGATTGATCTGTTGGAAGCAGGAAGAAGTGAGAGTCCACGCTCAGCGCGCTTCTCTGTTGCCATCAACCACTGACCTTCCCCAATTAGTGAGGCTTCAGCCCTGCCTCCCCCTGAGAGATGCGGGCCACACCTCGGGAGAGGGTCAGAGAGGACACGGATGCAGAGCGGGGGCAGCCTGGGAGAGCGGCCACCTCCTGGGAAGGGGCAGAAGAGGACAGTGGAGGGTCTCTGATAGGACACGTTCCCACAAGCTCGCAAACCTGGCCTCACCGCATCTGCTTAATGGGCTCCTGATATGAGTACCACGCTCCAGGAAAAGCGGGAAAGCAGGACACCCACGGGGTACTTTGTAATCAAAGCCAGCCAGGCGCCCTCAGACAGGAAGTGCAAGTCTTCTTGAGAAATACTGACTGTCCTGAGGCCAGGGTTTGGCCTGCTTAGGAACTTGGACTTTAAATCCTGCACCTTTAACATTACTGCAAAACAAGACTCCTAGAGAAACGCTCTAGTACGACCTTCCATCTTTCTGACCACCCTGCAGGAGGCACAGACCTAGCTCAGGAGGACTGGCCCCAAAACACAGCAAAGACTATTCGGTTAGGAAACACAGAAGTATCCGAATAAGTCATCACTGTCAGTTAATCCTCCAGCAGATGCACTTATTCATAAGGGTAGTTCAGTCCAGCACTGTGAGGGGAGGCCTGATGTGAACGTTCTGTCTCATGGTAAGATCTCTGCTCCCAAGTGTCGCCCCTGCTCCTCACCAGCCTGCTCCTGCCATCACCTCTTCTCTCCCTTCTGCCAGGGAGATGCCCTCCCATCACTTATTAAAAGTAGCCCAGGCAGCCAGACGGCTGTGACACACGCCACCCAGAGGGACCTACCGCCAGGCTGGAGCCCAGATCCTGGGAGTTGTTTTTGGTTCACACATCTCATTGAATGTATTTAAATACATTATACGTGGCCACCTGGCTGCACAGGCAAAGGGAGAAGCAAGTGCTCTTCCCAAAAGCCCAGTAGTGTGCACACACAGACACACATTCACACATACACATGTACACGCATTTGCAAACATATACATACACATGCACACATGCATATATATACACAGGCACACATAAACACACGCACCAAATGCGCACATATGTACACGCGCACAAACATAACCACTCACATATGCACATATACTCATGCGTGCACACACAAATACCACATGCATGCACAGACATACACACACACACACACACGTACACATGAGTGCACACACACGCCAATACACCTCCCTCCCCCTCCCTCTCCAGGGGCTGGATCCTACTGTGATTGAGGTTCCCAGTCAGTCCAGCCTGCCCTGATCTCTCCCCTGTAACTTGTGCTCAGTAGGTGCCCCCTGACCCCGGGCTGGTCCTCAGCATCATCACACGCTGCCCCTCAGGACACCCCAGGGATTCTCAGTGTCAGCACGGCTGATGTTGGCTGGATCACTCTTTGTCCTGGGGGCGGTCCTGTGTGTGGTTTAGCAGCACCCCTGGTGTCTACCCACTAGACGGCGGCAGCACACACACACCCTCCCCAAAGGTCTCCTGGGGCACAATCACCCCAGCTGGGAATCACTGGTATGTACAGTCTCTTGTTTTTTGGTCCTGCCCCTCAGCATATGGAACCTCAGTTCCCTGACCAGGGATCAAACACACGACCCCGCATTGGAAGCAGAGAGTCTAAACTACTGGACTGCCAGGGAAGTTCCTATACTATCTCTTTAATGAAACCATTAGCTCCTGGAGAGCAAGTTCCATGTTATTTCCTTTTTTATTTCCTCCCAGCAGCTCGCACATGGCTGTGCATACAACAGACAGCATGGCGGTACCTGCTGGAATGAAGACATGACTAGGCACACAGCAGGACACTGGCACAGAACAGCCATTAGCACAGGGCAACCTGTGTCCCCAGGTAAACCCAGCCTTGGGCACGTGTCATATCCCCCATGTTCCTTACTATGTACCACACAAGAATCAGATTTCCTGAATCACTCCACTCCTTAGTGAATTTTAGCCAGTAGGTAGTGCTTTGAATATAACAAGACACAATAAAAAACTGAAGAATAAATAAGGGCAGACCCCAGGCCATTGTTCACAGAGAAAACTATGAACCAAACTTCAAGGGAATTGCTATGGGTGTAGCATTAGGCTGGGACTCCCAGGTTTCCACTTCCCCTGTGTTTTCCTTCATTGCTGGGTAGGCAGAATGGCTTTGAGCTGAGAAACTGTATACAATGGAGAGACGGGTACACACAGTCTGGGGGTCAAGTGGGCACAGATGTGGATGACCAAGATGTCAATTCTGAGCCCAGACATCTCTGGCGAGGGATCTCTGGGACCCTCAGTTTCATTATCTGTAAAGGGAGAAATTAAACGACAACCACAGAAAATTACTAGAGGCTTCACCGAGGCAATCTACATAGAAGTGCTCACAGAGCGCGCATTTAATAACAGTACAATTTCTTCCTCTTCATGCTAACAAGAGAATTCAACAATAATAGTTTTCATCACCAAAATCTGCAAGGTGCAGAGTATAGCTGCACTATATACTCTTAATTATAGTATACAGTTAAGAGTACAGCTCTTAACTTCATTGAGAAGTCCTCATCAAGGATCCATACCTTGGTGTCTTCACCAAGAAAGTCTGACTACATGACTGACTGGTAGAATGTCCCAAGCCACTTTGACAGACCGTTCTCTATACGTGTCCACAGTCACAAGGTGACTGGTCTTTTCTGCCATACAGGCTCATTACAGATATAGTTCAGGTTCAGTTCAGGACACCGAAATAAAGCAAGTCACTAAAATTTTTCGGCTTCCCAGTGCATGTAAAAGTTATGTTCACACTACACTGTAGTCTATTAAGTGTGAAATAGCATTGTATCTTTAAAATGTGTATATACCTTAATTTAAAAATACTTCATTGCTAAAAATGCTAACCTTCAGCTGAGTCTTCAAGGAGGCATAATCCTTTTGAGACAGTGACATCAAAGATCACTGATCACAGATCACCATCACAAATATATTAATCACAAAAAGGTCTGAAGTCTTGTGAGAATTACCACAGTGTGCCACAGAGACATGAAGTGAGCAAGTGTTGTTAGAAAAATGGCTCCAATAGACTTGCTCCTAGCAGCGTTGCCACAAACCTTCAGTTTGGAAAAATAAAAAGGAAACCCACAATATCCAGGACATGCAAAAAATGAAGATCATGGCATCCAGTCCCATCCCTTCGTGCACGGCAAATAGATGGGGAAAAAATGCAAAGAGTGGCAGATTTTATTTTCTAGGGCTCCAAAGTCACTGCGGATGGTGACTGAAGCCATGAAATTAAAAGACCCTTGCTCCTTGGATGAAAAGCTGACAAACCTAGACAGCATATTAAAAGCAGAGACATCACTCTGCCAACAAAAGTCTTTATAGTCCTTTGACCACACAAAGGATTATAGTCCTTTGACTATGGTTTTTTCCAGTAGTCATGTACAGATCTAAGAGTTGGACCACAAATAAGCTTGAGTGCTGAAGAATTGATGTTTTCAAACTGTGGTACTGGAGAAGACTCTTGAGAGTCCCTTGGACTGCAAGGAGATCAAACCAGTCAATCCTAAAGGAAATCAACCCTGAATATTCATTGTAAGGCCTGATGCTAAAGCTGAAGCTCCAATACTTTGACCACCTCCTGCCAAGAGCTGAGTCATTGGGAAAGCCCTAATACTGGGAAAGATTGAAGGCAGAAGAAAGGGATGACAGAGGATGAGATGGTTGGATGGAATCACTGACTCAATGGACATGAGTTTGAGCAAGCTCCAGGAGATAGTGAAGGACAGGGAAGCCTGGCCTGCTGCAGTCCGTGGAGCTGGACACAACTTAGAAACTGAATAATAACAACAAAGTGAAATAAAGCAAAGTGCAAGAAAACAAGGCCTGTTTGTACATCAAATACATCCTCAGGCACTAGGAAGGCAGGCCACAGCAAGGGCAGCGACAGCAGGGGCTCCTCCAGTCCCAGAGGAGAAAGACTCCCAGGCTGGCTGCCCGTCCCCACCAGAGAAGACACACCACTGGTGGGTGATGCTGGGTCTCGCCTGCCTCCACCCTCAGCGAGGGCCAAAGGTGGAGAGCACACCTGGACAGGTGCACGTAGCGAATGATGCCGCTCCAGGAGAGAAAGGAAGGAGTTACACGGCTTTCTTCCCCTCACCCCCTGCCCCCTCCACCCTCCAGGCAGCCAAAACTACATCCTCTCTGGGCACCCCAGACGGGCCACGGACTCACCAAATGACCCATGGAGGGGCCTTCTTTCTGCGATTCCTTTTCCTCAAGTAGACCACGGGCAATGCCGGTCTGTCCCGGCGCACCTAGGAAGGGTCCCGGAACTGTACAGAAGCCCTGGAAGAGGCACCCTGTTGTGCGGTGGTGCCGCGAACACCCAGCAGAGCCCCGTGGGAGAGACTCCTCAAAGCCTAACCCCTAAAGGGCAGAGAATCTGCTGTAATGCTGTTTTCCCCAGGCTGCTCTAAGGGACCATTCTCACATCTTTCAAGCCCGTCCACTAAAAAGAGTAGAAAAATAGCCCCTCCTGGTTCTGTTTCAGCCAAGTCCTAGCACTGGACCCCATGTGTGCCACCCGCCAGACGGCGTCTCCCAGGGAGAGACTCAGATGTAGGGAAATCCATCCCAATGCCTCGGGGCCAGCGACAGGAAAGCATTTATTTCTGCTCTTGCCTCGACGTGTCTCTCTTTCATTTTTCACTTCATTTTTTCAGAAGCCACTGGAAGGTAAGAGAATCATGAAATATGCATGCGGATATGGACTGTGGGCAGCTCAGATAAAGCAGCCGGGTTCCTATCAGAATGAGAATAGAGGTGCAGGCTCCTGGCCGTGAAACAAGACCCAGAATCATCCATCCATACCTTAGCCAAAGCTGCTGGTCTCCCCAAATGACCTTGTCCTTCGGCTCTAAGTACTGAGATTGATTTTTAAAAGATAACATATGGAAGAATGGCTGGGGAAGTTTTTATTTACCCGACACCCCTTCCATCTTTCTTGCATCTAGTCCACTAATCAGTCAATAATATAAATGATGATAAATCGCCATGCTTGATATGGATGCAAAAATATATGGAACTAGTAGAAGCCAAGAATATAGATTTCAAGTATGACCCAAAGCAAGGTCTTTTTAAATCAATGACAATTTATTCACTGCTAAAACTGGGTGTGAATATCTGCTACCTAAATGCTATTGTGAAAACTGACAGAAATCCTTAACTTAGATAACATCCCATGGAAGGAAAAGAGTCTACATCCAAAGTAAGGTAGAATCATTACTGCTTTTCTTTGCAACTTCTTAATCGAAAAGAAGTGAATGCATTGCAACCAGTTCTAATGTAAAGATGTATTGTGTTCAATAGCAACAATGACCTTGGTGTTTCCTTGGAGTCCCAAGATCAGCCTGGGGGCTTAAATCAGCCTCCCTGGATAACCCCAATCTAGGCTGGTCCCAGGTACTCACTCTAAGAGTTCCTTCAGTCTGGCTCAGGCTTCGGTCCTGGAACTCAGATCTCGGCTTCACATCATTAAATCCTTGACAGACAACAATAAATCGTCTTGTACATTTTTTCTGTGTTCCGCTAGTGTAACATATTGGAGTATTTCCACCCTTTCAAAACTGCCTAAATATTTATTCCTTAACTTTCCAAAGGACATAAAACCTTAAGTGAGTAATACATTCAAATGAACCACTCTGGCACCTGCATGTCTTGGAGAGCTAAATATTTTGCTCCCTTAACTGGAAAAAAAGTCTCTGATTTTAAAAATTACGGCAATTTTTTTTAAAACTGGAAAGAACCAACCCATTAAAGCCCTGGATGCATGGAAAAGGTGTATCATTGTTTGAATTAAGTGTAAATATTCCTTGATAACATTCAATTCATTCTAAACAGTCACAAAATTGATGTCATCATTGTGTCCTGCATTATCATAAAGTTATGTGTACTTGTGACAGTTAGAATAAACAGTTATTTGCCTACATCTGGGAATGTTTTAGGCAGTAAAAAAAAGTTGAAGGCATTTTTCCTTTCTCATTGAAAGCATGGGTTTTCACCAGGGCAGCAAATATTGTTGTGAGAAATTCACAAGGGTGAGGGGAAAAGTGCTTGCTTTGAAAGGAGCCATAATCTAAGTTTTCAGCCCATAAATACACAGTGTCTTTTTTTATTTTTATTTTTTGGCCATGCTACATGGCTTGTAGGATCTTAGTTCCTGAGCCAGGGACTGCGCCCAGGCCCTCCAGCCCTGAAATCGCCAAGTCCTAACCACTGGACTGCCAGGAAATTCCCAATATTTTTTTTTTAATTGCCAGATTTTGACAGAAGTGTCTTTAATCCTAAATGAGATTTTCACCTAAAAAAATTCCATCTCAAAGTAACTCTTACCCCAGTGATTTCTAGCGTGTGTTTAGAATCAGTTTGTTTTTTGTTTTTTTTTTACTAGATATCAAACTTGAAACAATAAGATAGCTCTGAATCAATCAACCAATGAAGGTGAAAAATGACAAGATAACCTGAGGCCACAGTGAATATAAAAGCAAAAGCAACAATATCAGGCTTGGTGACACACTTGGCTGGCAGGACATAGGTGGGGGAGAGGGACAAGGAAGCAGGTCTGCCTTCCTATGTATACCTTCCAATATAACATGTGTGTGTGTACAAAACTAATGTTAAAAATTAGCATGTGTTTCTCTAGCACACAGCAGCCGAGGAGGAAAGCCGGTCAAAAATAAGCTGCATGCCAAAAATATTCAGAGTGAAGCTAGCCTGGGATTCAACCTTTCCTAGTGATAATCCACCCTAGATAATCTGGTTCTATAACTGAACTTAAGCTTCTAGTACTTACCTTCATCAGATGTACTGTACTATAAATGGCTGAGATTTTTCTTGTCGGTACTAACATGACACCTGCCAGTCCTGATACACTCCACCTTGCTGAGCAATCTTAACTCCCCTTGGAGACCCCTGGCAAGAATGGTATTTCCACCCCCTCCACAAGCACTGTGCTGAAGAGATTTTCATTACATTAACCCAGGCCTCAAGTTCAAAGATAAATCTCCTATAACATTCCTTCAATGTCTCTCATACTGTATTTTCCCTCCCCATCCTCATATTGTAATTCCTGCATTTTATTTTATTTCTCTCTTGTTCCATGACCAAGTTTTCTTTTTTTAATTAATTTTTATGGGAGTAATAGTTGCTTTACAATGTTGTCTTAGTTTCTGCTGTACAGCAAAGTGAATCAGCTATACATATACACATATTCCCCCTTTTTTAGATTTCCTTCCCATTTAGGTCACTACAGAGCACTGACTAGGGTTTCCTGAGTTACACAGTGAGTTCTCATTGGTTATCTACTTTATACCTGAATGTAAGGTCAGACACTATAAAACTCTTAAGAGGAAAACAGGCAGAACATGCTTAGACATAAATCGCAGCAGGATTTTTTTTAACCTGCCTCCTAGAGTAATGAAAATTATTTACCATTTGTCCTTTTAAAGCTCAGATGAGGGCCAGGCTCCCACCAGAAAACGAGTGTATGCTCACCGTGGAGGCTAATCTTCAACCTATTTGATCCCACCCCACATAAAAGGAATAACTTAAAACAGATACACAAACAGGCTGATATCACAGGCACTCTTCTAGGCTAAAAGACATCATCTTTTCTCCATGAGATATTGAGTGTACTTATGAATTCCTCATCTATCTACGCTGGAGTTGGTGTCTTGAATTTCCTTCTGCATTATTCTCTGAGAGTATGATTTCACCACTATCAGAAACGTAATCGATACCATTTCCAAAAGTGTATTTCCAATGAAAGGCTCTTTCACACTGCTCACAGGAGAACTGCTGGGACTGAGCAGTCAGACGCTTAAAAACAAAGATGCGTGCTCCCTGACTTCAGACTACACTTTAAAGCTACAGTAATCAAGGCAGTACATTGGTTTAGTTGCTAGGTTGCATCAGACTCTTGTGACCCCACGGACTGTAGCCCACCGGGCTCCTCTATCCATGGGATTTACCAGGCAAGAATACTGCAGTGGGCTGCCATTCCCTTCTCCAGGGGATCTTCTCAATCTAGGGATCAAGCCTGGATCTCCGGCACTACAGGCAGATTCTTTCCCAACTAGGCCACAAGACAGTATGGTACCGGCACAGAAAAAGACACATCAATCAATGGAAAAGAACACAGTTCAGAAATAAACCCATGCACTCATGGTCAATCAGTCTATGACCAAGGAGGCAAGAAGATACAATGGCTAAAAGACAGCCTCTTCAATAAGTGATCCTGGGGAAATCTGGACAGCTACATTTCAAAATATGAAATCAGAAAACTCTCCAACACCATATGTAAAAATAAACTCAAAATGGATTAAAGACTTAAATGTAAGACTGGATACTATAGAACTCCTGGAGGAACACACAGGCAGAACATTCTTTGACATAAATCACAGCAGTATTTTTTTTTTTTTTTGGATCCCTCTCTTAAAGCATAGGAAAGAAAAGCAAAAATAACCAAATAGGACCTAATTAAGCTCTTTTGCACAGCAAAATAAATCATCGACAAAACAAAAAGACAACTTATCCCTGGGTCAGAAAAATCCCTGGAGAAGGAAATAGCAACCCACTCCAGTGTCCTTGCCTGGGAAACTCCACGGACAGAGGAGCCTCCTGGCAGGCTACAGCCCATGGAGTCAGGAAAGAATTGGATACAACTTAGCAACCAAACAACAACTGAATGGGAGAAGATACTAGCAAATGATATACCAATAAAAGGTTAGTATTCACCATACATAATCACAAACTAACCAAGTGGCCGGAAAGGAGGGAACCACAGTCTTTCACCAGTGAGTAAAGGAGAGCCAGAGTATCCAGACTCAGCAGTCTCTTATTTATGGTCTATAAACAAATTTCAGGCAGTCGGTGAACTCCTGAAATTGTCTGCAAAACTCCAGGGGTGTGTGTGTGTGCATAAGTGCCTTTTTCTTATGAGAAGATGCACAACTGGCATCAGAGATTTTAGGCAATGTGAAAGGTTAAGAACTAGTACGGGAGGATCTTGCAAGGTTCCTTCATAAGGCAGGTGGGCTGTGGGCACTGGCCGCATCTTCCCCTCAAGGCCACTCTGCAGCCCACTGGCATCTGTTCACCTCCAGACGTCAGCCTGGGCTCCTCAACCTTCAGGGAAATCACCGCCGCTGGCCCCACTGCCACTTGCTTCTAGGTGACCCCAGCAAGACCTTTCTCATGACAGGCCAGGGAACAGACTGGAGAGGGCAAAAGGGTTGTTTATACTGACTGTGGTTATGTGGGTCAGTGAACATGCCACAGTGACCTGCTAAGTTATTGACAAGAATAAAGAAGCAGGTGTTCAAGGGCTTCATCCATTAATAAAAGCACATGGCACCTGCCAGACTGGCCACGTGGGAAGCACAGAAGCAGTGCTATGGATGCTAGGAGTGTGCACTCAGCCAGAAACAGGCAAGGGCGGGCCATAAAATCCGCCCCGGAAAACAACGGAGGTATGGTGAGGCTGGCATTCTCTTTTTCTTCAACACCCATCCCCTTTCCTCCTTCTGTCTTCAAGCTCCCTCCATCACTTCCCTGGCTTCCTATTAAGCTGGGGCAGGTCTCTAAGGGCCCCTTCCATACCACAGGAACCTCACAGCCACTGTGGCAGAAGAATCTAGCAAGTCAGGGTGTCAGAGCGCCCGCCAGCAGCTGCCTCTGATGACAGCTCCAAGGGCTGTATTGCTGTTTCACAGCACTTATCACACTCTAATTAATTCAAAACAATGTCTCTCGAGTCCTTTGCCTCCACACACCAGGCAAGGGGCGGGGGACAACCCTTGAGTGGTTTCCCGAGCCCAATTAAGGCTTCACAGTAGACGCGAGGGCTGCAACACACAGGGAACACTGCTCCTAGGCAGGGGCCCCAGGAGATTGTACCCAGGAAACCTTGGAAACTCCCCAGGGTGGTGCCAGCCAGCTCCCTCCTATGCCCCGGCCAGGTGTCACCCACACCTTCCACGCCTGTCCTGTTCACAGCTGTCCCACGCTATCTACAGCAGGGGACATCATGTTCACCCATGTGATCCCCCTGTGCTAAAGGCAGGAACACAGCCCCCAAGGTGTCGGAGCTGGCAGCACATGGACCTCTGCAGAGCCGGCCTCCGCCTGCAAAGAGCTGCCCAAGATGCAGATGGTCAACTTGGGGCCAATGAGTGTGAGAGCTCGAGACAGAAGCTCAGGCAATAGGTGATGGAGATGAAGTGGGGGGCTGACAAAGAGCCTGTGCAGGTACACGCTGCAGGAACTGCCAGGAAATGGAAGCCTGGGACATCATTCCATTAGTTCACATCATGTGGACAGTCTTTATTAAAAAATCTACTCCAACACCAGTAGAGTCACTGCCGACAGCTATGATCAGATTAAGTCGAGTCAGCTCTTCATTGGCTTCACAGGAGACTCCAGGTCATTTTCTCATAGCATCCTCATCCAGAGCATAAAGGGTCACCATCACATAAAGGATCTGGGCATCCACCACTGTGATGGTGGGGGGAGCTTGGGAGGCCTCAATCCTCAGAAAACAAAAATCTGCACTCTTTAAATAATTAACACTGGAAACTTGACCTTGGACTCGCAACTCTCTGAAGCATCCTGCTAAGTTGTTATCAGTCACTTCAGCTTAGGCTGAATGATGTGGTGGGAAAGAGCGTGGGTGACATTTGGGAAGAGAGGGGAGCTCCGGAAAGGTTTTCCGAGCCCCTTGGAGGGAGTGTTTCCCAGGCTTGCATTCATCAACAGAAGCCTGAATTGCCCAGGTTGTTAACACACGAATGTAGGGACCAGGAGCCCACAAGCATTGCTTATTATTGAATACGCATCTATGAATATATATTTTTACATTTTCCATTTGAGATAATACTGACATTTGCTGATTCTTGCTAAGGGTCTGTTCTGCTATTAGAACAATTAGAAAAACCTGTCCCCTTGACTTTGCGAGCTCTTTTGAGAATGATCCCACTTTCTGATAAGAGGAATCCCTGGTGCATGAGTGCATCCTAAGTCACTTCAGTAATGTCAGACTCTGTGACTCGATGGACTATCGCCTGCCGGGTTCTTCTATCCATGGGGTTCTCCAGGCAAGAATACTGGAATGGGTTGCCATGCCTTCCTCCAGGGGATCTTCCCAACCCAGGGATCGAACCTGTGTCCCTTATGTCTCCTGCATTGGCAGGCAGGTTCTTTACCACTAGCACCGCCTGGGAAGGCCGGAATCCCTGGTAGGACCCATCAGAAATGACTCCAGTTTCCCAGCACCTTCCTTTTGGTATACGTGTCATCACAGTGCTGGGCTGAGGCTTACTGCAGCCCTTGAATAATGAGAAAAGGACTCATATATTGACTGAGGGTCAATCCAATAAAATGAAACCCAAATAAAAAGGGTACAAATCAACCAATGCTCTCTCTGCCACGGGGCAACTCCCAGGGCCATGCCAGTTGTTCAAGAACAGTCTGTGAAATCAGCCATCATATCATTAACCTCGTGAGTTGATCGATAAGTTTGCTCAAGGTTAAGCAGGAGAAGCTGGCAGCAGAGGCAAGGGGAGTCCACTGGAATTAATCCACGTGTAAATCAAAATTTTCCGTATAAAAGAGGGAGCTTATTCATTAAAAGGACCTTGTGAACAATCCTATTGTCAACTAAAAAATGAGCTCCTAATTTTTCCTGTTGCACCAGTTTAAATTTTTAGGCACTGCATTTTCTGAAAGCAAAGCGCCCGAGACTGTGACCCCCTGTGGTTGTTACTCAAAGACTAAACCACGAGCCCCAGCCTCTACTGTTCTGCTTCCTCACTGCCTTCCTAGGAAATCCTGAAACAGAGAAGGGGGCATCTGGGATGGGCCACAATGTATGACTGTACTTGGCAGCTGGCCATATATTAGTCAGTGTTCTACAGAGAAACATAAACAACAGAACCAGAGAAACAGAATCAATAGACTTATTATAAGGGATTGGTGCACAATTACCAGGGCAGACAAGTTGCAAAATCTGCAGGGTGAGTCAGCAAGTGGAGACCCAGAAGAACTGATGGTATAGTTCCAGTCTGAAGGCCAGCAGGTCGAGATTCAGGAAGAGCTGCTATTTCAATTAAAAGTCAGACAAGAGAAAGCCATGTCCTAGTTCAAAGGCCATCAGAATTATATATCACAGATTATATGACCTAAAAGCTATAATACTATAAATATGCTTAAGTCTCAATAAAAGGGTACTTTACTATTTTTTAAAAAAGGAATTTCCCTCTGGACATACATATACCTATGACTGATTCATGCTGATGTATGGCAGAAACCAACACAATATGGTAAAGTAATTATCCTCTAATTAAAAATAAATTTTTTAAAACAGGAATTCCCTCTGATTTACAGGAGGGTCAGCCTTTTTGTTCTATGCAGGTCTTCAACTGATTGGATGAGGTCCAGCCACTCTAGGCAAAGCAATCTGCTTTATTCAGTCTACTGATTTAAATATTAATCCCATCCAAAAACATTCTCATAGACACATTGAAAGGTGATGTCTGACTAAATGTCTGGACAACCCAGATCCCAGTCAAGATGACACATAAAGTTAACCATCACAATGGTGATAGCTGTTTTCTACAAGGGGGAATTCAGGAGCAGGTATCAGGGGTCCACGCAAAGCTGAGGATCCCAGAGGGAACTTAGCCATCACAGGGCAACCAAACTTCAGGGCTAGAACACAGTTATGGGACTCTCAGGGTGTAGAAAGTGTCTTAGCATCAGGCCCACTGTCCAAAGCCCCAGAGACACACCAAGAGGACCACCTGAGTTGAACTTTGTTCTCCTGTTGACACTACAAGAGGCAGTGACATACCCATATTGCTGCCAGGCGTTAAACCCAGCTAATGTGCAGGGGAAAAAATAATATGACATCTTGCCATTAAGACAATTTTCTTCTGGAAGATCCAGCCTTCCTTGATCCGTGACCTTGTTTGGACTCATGAGTATCTGAGACAATCTCCTCTGCTCACAGATTAAAAAAAAAAAAAAAAGAACCAGAGAGAGTTTGGGGCAGTGTGGCTGTGGCCACATCATCCAACCATCACCATCTGAGTCTCTGCCTTCCCTCCCAAGACCCCACAGTGCTCACAGTCCCACCAAACAGTCTTGCCTTCCTCCTGTTTACACGGCTCCATGCCACCAGGACTCCCATCCACCACCAAGACAGAGGTGAATGGTGGCTACCACGTATGGATGGATGAGCGTCTCTACTGAACCTCGGGGCTCAAGGCCCTTCTGGACGTGATCCGCTGGCTTCACCACAGCCATGCTGCCTGCCCCTATGCAGAAGCAGGGGCACAGGGGCTCTAGGACCAGCACAGGGTCTTCAAGGAGTCCTCCATCCTCCAGGAGCCACCAGAGGCCCAGGCAGCCTCAGGCCCCAACAGCTGGCAGGAGGGACAGGGGAGGCGGCCACCACGCTCAGCCCCCAGCACTCGGCTCTGCCCTCATCTCCATCTCCCTCACTCACTGCAATAAGCTGCTTTAGCCATATCTGCTAAAAATACACCTCGCTTCTCTGTGACACTTACTAATACATTCTATTTCAGGCCTGTTTGCATTCCCATGTACAAACGCCCATGTGGGTCGCAGCGAGCGTGTGCAGAATGTTAGAGCATTCCCTCCAGGAAGATTCCTCCTGCTCTGCTCAGCACACACATCTGAAAAGCACCTCTTTCTGCACCAGTGGGAGCTGGGTAGAAAACCTTCCTACACTGGGGATAGAAAAGAAATAGGCTGGGGTCAGATGGAAAAAGAAGAGACCAATAAGGAAGCAGATGTGCACACAGTAAGGCCACACTCCTTCTGTTCACACCTGCACCACCCCCAACTGGCACACAGCCCTCCCCTCCACCCCTCCCCCACGCCTGGCCCCCTGAGTCACGGTCACTCCAGACGCAGCTGCAAAACAGCATCTCCACTGAAGTCATACCACACACACTGGAAACCAGGAGAACATCTGAAAAAAGGCACAGCTTGGGCTGAGCTCCAAGAGCCACCCCCGGGAGGGGCTCATTTCTCCATCTGAGGCCTGGAGAAATCATCGTCTCCACCGCAACAGAGGTCCCCTCCTATGAGCTCATCCTTCCCTGAACAGACTTTCCCGCCCGCCTGGCTCGGCCGTCCTGGAAGAGCTGCTCAACTTTCCTGGCGTTTCCCAGAACTTTGGCTCTCTCCTCTAATTACAGGGAAGACAAATGACAGCTCTCTGATCTCTGCCTTCCTGAACGGAAGGAGGGAGAAGTCCTGTGTGACCAGTTTTCAAAGGTCTTAATTTGTGCTTCCTTCTTCTTGTTTTATCACAAATCTTAATACATCTTTCTTTCTTTGGAGGTGAAACACCAAGGAACACAGTGACTGGGAGCCGCTGGCTGCAGGGAAGGCAATGGAGGAGGGGAGAGGAGAAGGGACCCCAGTGCTGGGGCCAGAACACGCAGGAGGATGTCTGGGGGGGAGCTGCAACTCACACCCAGCTGGTGCCGTACTGATGTCTTTCCGATTGCAAAGCTCTGGGGTGACAGACGCACAGACAAGTGCAGAGTGAAGTGTTCAGAATGCCAACTCCACCCCACCCTTTTCAGGTCCCAGGACTTGGCTGGGTGCACAAGCCCCAAATTGGAGCTGCTGTTCCGCAGTTAAGAAATCAGATCCTTTTAAAAAAATTAAAACACTTTAAAACACACACACACACACACACACACAAAAAGCATGCGACCAAATAAATGATGGCCCCTCAACCAACACAGACTGGAGTCTCCCAAAGTCTGGAATTCGGGGCTTCACCAGCTGCACACATACTGGAAGTAGCTGGGAGAGATTGTTAATGGAAGGAAGGAGGAAGCTAGTCCAGCCAGAAATTATCATGATGAAGGATCACAAAAAAAGCTAAGGGCTTCTCTGACTGTATTATCTCTTGCACACTTAGCCAGCACCGTGATTCTGCCAGGGAAGTGATTATTAACAACCCTGACACAGGAGATTCTAACATCTGAAATTTTCCTGAATCCCAGAGATAGCAGAATCCTATTTATCTAGGTTTGATTCCACCTTTAGTAAGAGAAAACACTGGGATAAACAAAGAACCCTCCAGCACCATCATGACACCCTACTGGTGAGTTCAGATAACCAAACGAGCCTTATCTCCTTGCATTCTATCTTCGGGTGCTGCCACTGAATCCAATTTCATCCATGTAACAAAAGACAGTCACAATCACAAGCTGTTTATCATGCACACCCTGTAGGCTTGGCCTGGAAGCCGGCATAGATGCAAATGTGTGTGTAATGTTCACATGCATATGGAAAAAACCCACTAACGATGCAAAAAAGTTTCCCAGACCTCATCCCTTTTTATTTTCTCTGCTAGTCCTCTGAATAGCTCATCTTGAACACTGTAGCTGCCAAGACAGAAGAATTCACTGCTTGAGTAGGAAAAAAAAATTCCATTATTCCAACTTTCTTTCCTTGAGCTTGATGAGAATAATGAACGTGCCTGGTGAGATTTCTTTAGCAGAATGAAGGTTATTTCTCCATTTAGCAACCAGGTGGTACAAACGAAGTGGGAATACAGGTGAGTGGAGTCCCCCATATGTGGTAACTGCATGTCCACCCAGCTCTGAATGTGAATTGCAAGATATGCCTTATACCCTCTGATGTCACCTCTGCCCCATCTCATCACTGCTGTGTGATTTGTGGACCATGGAGGCAGCAGTGGAGAGAAGCAGGGAGAGGAAGCAGGAGCAGGTGATCCCAGTTCACCTCCCTCTCTTCAGAAGAAGGCTAAAAGGATTAAAGAGGTAATTATTGCCTCTGGAGCTCTTCAGCTATAAGACGCTCTTAAATACCAATAACCACCCCCTCAAGGGAAAACACATCTCATTCCAGTGGAAGTAAGGGCTCTAGCAGCCTACAGAAACAACGGGCTGCATCTCGAAGGGATCTTCTGGCATCCTGAGTGCTCCAGAGTCATCGCCACGGAGAGCGGGTGACCTACAGAGCATCCCACTCTGACCGGAGACCGCAGCTCCCGAGACTGCTGCGTCTCATACCCCCATCCATTTTGATCTGTCCATCCGATGTGCACTGATTAAGCCCCATGGTCTGCCTGAGGGATGGAGTAGCCTCGTGGTTACGTGCCTGGGCTCCAGGGCTGGGCTGCCTGGCAGCAATCCCAGCTCTGCCTGCACTCTGATTGTCTGCCCTCAGGCAACTCACTGAACCTCTGTGCAGTGAGGACGTGGAGGTCCTCACTCATCACACAGGATAATAACAGAAGCCACTTCACAAGGTCACTATGAGGATTCAGGGGTTCATCTGTGTCCAGTGGTTAGACCTCTGATGGACACACAGTGAGAGCTAGAGAAGAAGACCGCTATGGAACTTAACCTACAAATGGATGGGTCCATTGTATGCCATCTATTCCGTGACTATTTTAAATTCCATGATTTTAGCATCAGCATCAAGATGGAAAAGGAGGAGTTGGCAATTAGCAGTGGGCCTAGCACTTAGCCATGGGTGAAAGACAGAAGAGCAGAAGATGAGGCCCCTGACTGGGAGCCTCCAGACCCCAGCAATGAAGGGAATTCAGGGGTCTTTATCTTCAGCTGCCAGACAATTCCCTACGAGGTAGTGGGAAGAAGAGCGTTATCACAGACGTGCTTTAGAACTGCCAGCTCCCAGCAGACAGCCTTGAGGTCGATGTCATTATGGACTGAGATTCTATTCTGGCAAAGCCCTCTCTCAGCTCCTGCGTCCACCCCTCCCCCCTTTACCTCACTACCCCTGAGCATGCCAAGATCGCACCCAAAAAAGAAAGAGCCGCCCACTGAACCTCCCACCAGGAAGCCCTTAGTCCCTCCACCTGGGCGGTGAGCACCAACCCTCCACTTCAGGGGCCCGAGGAGCACGTCCTGTCAAGCAAACGGCAGTGGGGCAGGCCCGGGGGTGCATTCCTGTCCTGCCACTGAGCCGAGTGGCTCTGAGCAGTGGGTCTCCAAGTGCAGTCCCTGCAGCAGCAGCAGCACCCAGGAACCCTTTAGAAATGCAACTCCTCCCACTCGATCACAGACCTGCTGAATCTGAAACTCCGGGGACGAGGACGGGGCCCCACAGGCTGTGGTTTAACAAACCCGCTGGGGATTCTGATGTCTGCCCACTGGCTTCGAGAAAGTGACTTAGTTTTTTCTGAGTCACAGTTTTCCTCACTCAGCAAACGGGGTTAATAGCACTCGCCTCACGAGGCTGCAATGCAAGACTCAAACGAGATGCTAGGTGTCAAGCACTGAATACAGAACGCCAACAAGGGTAGGCACTCAGCATCCTCTGCTCTGGTCATCACCGTCTCCATCACCATCACCATCATGGTCACCATCACCGTCAAAGTCTGAGACAGATCCACAGGACAGCAGTAGCTCAGAGACAGCAAAAAATAACACGGTAACCCACGACAAGCTTGCTTTTCCGGAGAGTGGCTCTAAAGACAGTCCAAGGACGGCTACGGGGAACTGGTAGATACATCCTACCTTGCCCAAGGCCACCCAAGGGCTGCAGGGTCCTGGGGTTACTCTTCCACACTACCATGGAGATTCTCACAAACTCTGAGCATCTTGGGGGTTGGGAATCCAGGAATGAAAAGCGTTCCCCATTTTACTGTCAAAATAAGGGTAATCTGAGTTTTGAGGCAACGCCACCAGAGAGAGAACTAGAGGTGTCTGAGTTCAAATACTGGTATTTCGAACATATAATGGAAGTCCTTAGAACATGTTCTGAATTGCTGATGGGTATTTTCAGAAAGGAAGGGTGACAAGAAGAATCATGTACAGACTGACAGCATCTAGAATCCAAGAGATAAGGGGAGAGCATACTAGAAGAACTTCTTCTTGATTACACACCAGCATTGCCTCAAACAACTGTGGCAGAGGTCATGAGGGCCTCTAACAGCCGAAAGCAGTGAACACTGGTCACCCACTGTACCCTCTGGAACCAACAGCTGGCCACTCCATCCCCTCCTCATCCTCCCTTTGACCTCCAACACACCGCTCGTCTGGTTCTCCTGTCCTCGCCCAGACCTCCCCGCTCCTCCTTCTCTGGGATCTGCCCCCTACCGCACAGCTACCACACCTACTGCTTCTCTTTCAGCTCCCACTCTGGAGTCTGCATTGTGCATCTGAAGATCAAGGAATGCAGAAGCACCAGGTCAGGAGCCATCTCTCCATCTCAGTCTGTCATCCACTCTGTCCCCTGATATACGGATGCAGAGGTGAACAAAGAAGAGGCTGGGCCGTCCTTGGTCTTCTCTTGTGCCTTTTTTTTCCTCTCTGGCAATCGCATCCCCCTAGCTAGAAATACCGGACTCCCTCCAGATTCTTCTCTCCTCTGCATGCCCCACAGTGAAGTGCGGATTCATGAACGCCCCTATTCCTACTTCCTAGGCTGTGCTCAGATCAGCACTGCTCTCTCTGCCCTCTTCTCTCCCCCAGCACCACCAGCACTTGCACAGCTCAGGGAGCAGCCACCTCCTGCTTGGAATCTGTCAGTACGTGGGGAGGAGAACCCACTCGAAACACCTTTCTCCTGAAATCCACCTCATATATTAGTCTGATTCAACATGGTAGGAATGGAAAGAAAAGAAGGAGGCCACTTCCATGCCTATAAACACAACCATACTAGAATTCTTAAACCCAGATCTAGGAGGACTTAAGACCTCATGGAAGACCCAAAAGAACTGAAAGCAGGGAACTGAACAGATAATTGCTACATGTTCATAGCAGCATGAGTCACACTAGCCAAAAGATGGAAGCAACCCAAGCGCCCACTGATGGATGAATGGAAACAAAATGTAGTTTATCCACCTAGAGATTATCATATTAAGTGAAGCAGTCAGAGAAAGACAAATACCATATGCATCACTTTTGGGGGGAATCTAAAATATGACACAAATTAGCTTATCTATGAAACAAACAGACTCACAGACATTTGTGGTTGCCAGGCGGGTGTTGGGGTTGGGGAAGGGATGGATCAGGAGTTTTGGATTAGCAGGTGCAAACTATTATATATAGAAAAGATGAAAAACAAGGAGGTCCTACTGTATAGCACAGGGAATTATATTCAATATCCTGCAACAAACTATAATGGAAAAGAATATGAAAAAGAATGTGTGTGTATATATATATACACACACACACACGTATCTGAATCATTGTGCTGTACAGCAGAAATTAATACAACACTGCAAATTAACTATACTTCAATAAAATAATTTTATGTGATTTATCTATACAAACCAAGGTGGAATATTATTCAGCCTTGAAAAGCAATGAAATTCTGTCACATACTACAACATGGATGGACCCTCAGGACATTATAAATGAAATAAATCAGATACAAGACAAACATTATATGATTTCATTCATATGAAATATCTCCAGTAGTTAAATTCACAGAGACAGAAAGCAGAACAGTGGCTGCCAGGGGCAATGGGAAATCATTTAATGGGATATAGCATTTCAGTTTCTGGAGATGGACGGTGGTGATGATGGTTGTACAACAATGTGAACGTACTTAATGCCAATAAGCTGTATACTTAAAAGTAGTTAAAATTTTAATATATATATATGCCATGTGTGTGTATATATGTGTGTGTGTATATATTACTACAAAAACATGATTAGAAACCCATTTTGTGTCTCACGGATGAGGTACCAATTAAGGTCAGTGTCCCAGAGCAGCTGCTTTCCCTGGCTTCCATGGATTCCCCAAAGATACTATTAGTGAAATTGCCAGTCTCCCATCCAACCCAGAAATGGAAGGAAAGTCCAAAGAGACTTAAGAGAAGCATCTAATAAAAAAATTCCTTTCTATTATATAGCAAAATATCAGTACTTTAAATAATATCAGCATCTCTCATTTAATTCAAACATTAAGCTCATTAGCATATAGGGCATGCTTTGTTATAAATGAATGTTGGTTTAAAAATAGGTTCCAGAATTGCCTTTTCAGTATACATAATTCCGAGAAAGTTATTCTAAAAAGACTGTTCCACCAGATTCCCCACAAAAATTGCAAGGACTTCTAAACAGCCTTCCTGGATCAAGTTTCCATCTGTCTCCAAAGAGAAAAAATCATCTGCACAAACCTCAGATCCTTTCCCCCATGACATCCCACCTTTCCATGGCCCTCTGGGGCCAGCCAGCATGTCCAGCTCTGCTCTATGAGTGGCTGCCAGTTAGAGAATTACCTCTGAGCCATGTGGTCACTCAGAGTAGACTCACGGCTTCAACTCCAGCTCTACCACCTGCTGTCTAAAAGACCTCCTATAAACCTCAGCCTCTCTGGCCTCAGTTTATTCATCTGTAAATTGGAGGCAATAATAGTTCCTCCCTCTTAGAGTTGTTACAAGGATTAAATGAATTAATAGCTATAAAATGCTTCCATGTGTTACCTATTATCATTTTGATATACAAGGATCTTCATGATGTGGCCACCATCTACTTTATCCAAGTGCAACTTCTGCCCTTGATTCCTGCACAGATAACCCTGCAAACTGATCTTCACCAACACGTCACACCATTTATGCCTCCAGCTCTGCAAGTGCTGTTCCTTCTGTCTGCACATCCTCTGCCCCAAGTTGACCTGGTAAATTCTTTAAGGGGCATAACTTCACCATGGGTGGCTTTCCTGGTCCTAGATGGACTTTAGTCCACTTTTCTCTGAGTTTCTGGTGGCCCTTGCTCACCATGAAAGCCACCCCCACCTTGGACATATGTCTGCTCACCTGGCTCCCTAGGTAAAGAGCAGTAAGCTCCTGGGAGGCAGAGTTTGTACTAAAAATGATCCCTGCACACATGGCCTCAAGGAGAGGCCTGGCACACAGAAGACATCCAATGAAAGCTGAATGAATGTTGAGCATAAAGAGTGAGACCAACACCAGGAAGGAAGGGAGAGGAAAGAAAGACAGGCTGGAATAAAGCTGTGCCAGACTTCACATGGGAAGAAGCATGTGCTCCAGGGAAAGGAAGAGATGCAAGGTTTTTAATCTCAGGAAAAGTGAAGTCACTCAGTCATGTCCTACTCTTTGTGACTCCATGGACTGTAGCCTGCCAGGCTCTGCTGTCCATGGGATTTTCCAGGTAAGAATACTGGAGTGGGTTGCCATTTCCTTCTCCAGGGGATATTCCCAACCCAGGGATTGAACCTGGGTCTTCCACATTGCAGACAGACGCTTTACCATCTGTGTCATCAGGGAAGCCTAATCTCAGGAAGGAAAGAATCAAAGGACACGTGGGCCAAGCAATCAGGGACACAGTGCACAGGTTATCTGAGGCTCACGGATCTTGCCAGGGCTCAAGCCATCCATGCTTGTGATAACGTTAGACAGGAACACACAGAGAAGAATGGTGGGGAGCCACGTGGAGAGTGGCTCTCTTACACCTCAGTAATCTGAGATATCAAAGTGCCCTCTCTCACATCTCAGTAATCTGAGTGATGTACTCCAAACAGGGGTAAGTGCAGTAAGCGAAGGAGAAGAGCAGAGACATGTCAGATTAAACATGTTCAGAAGCACGACTCTCTCTCCATCCCTCCTTGTTACTGCGCCAGTGGTAAATGAAGAAATCTGAGACCCATTCGGCAGGTGGAGAGATGGGTGGAGAACCCAGGGTGGGGTGCAAGGTGGTAGGCGGTTTCTAGTGCTGTCTTTCATGATTCTCAGGAACTGACGAGCAGAAAGGCCCTCAGCAGCCAGGACCGCTCCTGGCCTTTAACCCGCAGGTTCAGGGTTGTTGGGCTCTCGTCAAAGACTCAGGACACATTTCATATGGTCACCTGACAGGCAAAGCTAGCCCACACTGAAAAGTGGACTCACCATCTAAAATGAGGTGTATTTCCAGTCAGAAGTCAACATCAGGACAAGTGCATTCAGGCCCCAAATAAACGTGAAAGGAGATCAAAAGGAAGCCACCCCACTTGTACCAGATGCAGATGTCAACCAGGGCTGAAGCCCACACTCCAGGACACGCAAGTCCGCTCCTACCACCTGCCAGAAGCATGCACACAGGCAGGGGAGCTGATCAATGTGCAGCAGCTCAGCCTCCGGCTTCTGATCCACACCAACCAATGCAGAAGGAACACTAAAAATAAGTACGCCAGAAACACACATGGGGTGACAGGAAGGCACGGAGCAAGAGAGGAGAATGAGAGGGGACTGATGGTACTCTAACTGCCAGAGGGAGGGTCAACCCCACACACACTCATGTACACACACCACACACAACACACACTACACATACATACACACACATACACACCACACAAATCATACAAACCTATACATGCATACATACACCCACACACATCCACACACCCACAACATGCATATCCATATACATACCACACACACATACACATGTACACACAACACACATACACACCACATACATATATATACATTCATATACACCTATACACTGGAGAAGGCAATGGCAACCCACTCCAGTACTCTTGCCTGGAAAATCCCATGGACGGAGGAGCCTGGTGGGCTGCAGTCCATGGGGTCGCTGAGAGTTGGACACAACTGAGCTACTTCACTTTCACTTTTCACTTTCATGCGTTGGAGAGGGCAATGGCACCCCACTCCAGTGTTCTTGCCTGGAGAATCCCAGGGACGGGGGAGCCTGGTGGGCTGCCGTCTATGGGGTCGCACAGAGTCAGACACGACTGAAGTGACTTAGCATACACCTATACACACACATACACATATACCACACATGCAGACACACATGTATGCAGCACACAACATCCCCTACACACACACACACACACACACACACCCCCCACATGCACACCATACACAAAAACACACACATACACAGGGCGGCCCTGTTGAGTACAGAGGTAGCAGTACACTGGACCACGACACTCACTTCAAACCAAGACCGGATTTCTTGGGTTTCAAAAGACATATATAGTATTTGGGGGCAATGCTGCAACATGAGAAAATGCCCAGTCATGTCATTTAATTAAAAATGGAAGAAACAACACACAATATGAAAGCAATTGTGTTAACTATTTATGCTTAGAAAAAGCCTGGAAAATATATTAAAATTTAACAGCGGTTATTTTTGAGTGACAAGATTTGAGTTGATTTTTGTATTATTCAAGGTTTTACATCTTATACAAAGTGGGGGGAGCACACTTTCCATAATTTACAAAAGCAAGCCTAGACATACTAAGCCAAGGTTTTCAAAGCATTAGAGAAAATCATTATGAAATCTGGGAGGCAAATGCAGCCCTCGAGGCTAACTGTGTTTCTGTAACAATGGACATTTTGAGACCATCTGAAATATCTAATTATCTGGTTGCTTACTAATATGTGAACATTTGGAACCACTGAGATGTATCTTTGAATACAAAGAAAAATACAAAGCAATCAAGTGGAAATTCACCATCCTTTTTCTGGTTCTCATCCATTTACTTAAACATCAGAATGTGCCCTGAAGAGAATGTTCAATACTCAAGAAGAATCTAGTAAACCAAAAAAGTGAGGACACAGAACAAAAATCTACCAGGAATAACAAGGTTCAGAGAGCTGATTATATAGCAGAGCTTAAAAGAATAATTTAACACGTGCATTCTCCAAGTCCCTTGAAACGGTCTTTTTAACTAAATCATCACTCAAGTAAAATACAACATTAGTTTCTCCAAAAGCAACAAATTTGAAAACTAGATTCTTAAAAATGTACAAAATAATATTATACTATATTTGCAAAAACATGTTATTACATTAGCTTTTACTAGGGAAAAAAAAGCTCTCAGGGTTCCCACATAGTAACTTGCTGTTTATGCAGTTACTTAAGAATTAGTAATTCTGGTGAAAGGCGTGTCTTTTATTTTCTAAATGTATAGCACAGGGTGGCAAGCCAAATAAGGGAATATTATCCAAATGTCGCCTTCCGTGGCTGTGTCTAAGCAAAGGTAAGGAATGGAAAGCTGGTTGCCTGTGCATCCCAGAGGGAAGGCTGCCTCAGTGACAAGAGTTAACTGCATGAGTTAGTAACTTGGACAGGCTGAAACGCAGACACTTACAGGTCTATATATACAAAAGGGAGAGTGGGGGAACCTCAATTTTCTACTCTAGAATGCTGAATTTAATTCAGGAGTATAAACATGATGGGCAGTTTTTTTCTCTCCCCAAAAGGAAACAAGGCTACCTTTCCACTTCAGATGAGCCCCTCAGGCTCACGGGGGCTGTGATATCCAGGATCGCAGGAACAGACCCAGCTGTTTGCCCTACACAGGACCACCAGCCTCCTCTCCTGTTTCCTCTGTGTCAACGGAGCTGCAGGTCTCCTTCCCCTGAGCATCTCTCCCCATGGAGATGGTGACCTCATTTCCATCAGCCTTAATGACCCACCTCTCTGGGGGCAGGATGCTGTGTGGGTTGCTGGGGCAGATGAGACTTGGGAAGAGACTGCTAAATAATGGATAAAAGGAGGCACCACCAGCCCTCCAATACCTAATTATTTGCTTGCCTGAATCCAATAAGAAAAACAACTTCATGAAAGGAAAGGATGACAAAGACAGAAGCTCATTCTTCTCAAACCTTCAGGAAACTCTGGCTCCAAATGGGTAGGGTGTGGTCAGGGACTCGGCTGCAGACCAGACTCAAGCTCCTGCAAGTGTAAACCATCACACATGTTCCTGACACGTGGGCTGGAGAGAAAGGGGAGCACAGGCAGGCAGGAGGGGCACCCACCAGGGGGCCAGCTCATCCCTGGAAAATGTAGGACAAGGCTCCCTCCTTGCCTTTGAGCTGCCAGACAGTTTTCTTCTGTTTTCAGTTCAACCAATAGCCTGGGAAAACCTCTCCTCCTCAAATGGGGACTCCCCACCCCATTCATCCCACACTCACTTCTCCTCTACATCTGGGAACCAGCCTCAGCCCAGCAGCTGTCCACAAAGTCAAGTTCCATCTTTGCCATGCAAGCCCACTTCCTGGCTTTTATCCTCCAACCAAATCTCATTATTTTCAAATCACTTGAAGATACCTCACTGAAAAATGCAAATAAAAACTACAATGAAGTATCATCTCACATGGATCAGAATGACCATTATCATAAAGTCTACAAACAACAAATGCTGGAGAAGGTGTAGAGAAAAGGGAACCCGTTTATAGTGCTGGTGAGAATGCAAACCATACAACCACTATGGAGAACAGAATGGTGATTCCTTTAAAAATTAGGAATAAAACTACCATTCGTGCATGCATACTAAGTCACTTCAGTCATGTCCAACTCCATGTAATCCTATGGGCTGCAGCCTGCTGGGCTCCTTCCATGGGATTCCCCAAGCAAGAATCCTGGAGTGGGTTGCCATGCCCTCCTCGAGGGATCTTCCTGATTCAGGGATCAAACCTGTGTCTCTTACGTTGGATTTCTATCACTAGCAGGTTGGATTTTTATCACTAGCGCCACCTGGGAAGCCCTAAAAACTACCACATAACCCACAACTCCACTACTGGGCCTATATCCTGAGCAAACCAGAATTGAAAAAGACACATGTATCCCCAACATTCACTGCACTGCAGCATTATTTACAATAGCTAGGACATGGAAGCAACCTAGATGTCCATCAGCAGATGAATGGATAAGGAAGTTGTGTACTTATACATATACACAATGGAATATTACTCAGGTATAAAAACGAACACATTTGAGTCAGTTCTAATGAGGTGGATGAACCTAGAGCCTATTATACAGAGTGAAGTAAGTCAGAAAAAGAAACACAAATATCATATATTAAATCCCATGGATGGAAGAGCCTGGTGGGCTTCAGTCCATGGGGTCGCTAAGTCAGACCTGACTGAATGACTTCACTTTCACCTTTCGCTTTCATGCATTGGAGAAGGCAATGGCAGCCCACTCCAGTGTTCTTGCCTGGAGAACCCCAGGGACGGGGGAGCCTGGTGGGCTGCCGTCTATGGGGTCGCACAGAGTCAGACACGACTGAAGTGACTTAGCATAGCATAGCATAGCAATGCATATGTTATATGCATTATATGCGTGACACACGAGCGTCGCCAAGAGGAGCTACCCCACGTCCAAGGTGAGGAGCGGCGGCTGTGCTTTGCTGGAGCGGCTGTGAAGAGATACCTCACCACCAAGGTAAGAGAAACCCAAGTAAGACAGTAGTCGCCAAGAGAGGGCATCAGAGGGCAGACAGACTGAAACGACAATCACAGACAACTAGCCAATCTGATCACATGGACCACAGCATTGTCTAACTCAATGAAACTAAGCCATGCCATGTGGGGCCACCTAAGATGGACAGGTCATGGTGGAGAAGTCTGACAGAATGTGGGCCACTGGAGAAGGCAATGGCAAACCACTTCAGTATTCTTGCCTCAAGAACCCAATGAACAGTATGAAAAGGCAAAAAGATAGGACATTGAGAGATGAACTCCCCAGGTCAGTAGGTGCCCAATATGCTACTGGAGATAAGTGGAGAAATAACTCCAGAAAGAATGAAGGGATGGAGCCAAAGCAAAAACATCACCCAACGGTGGATGGGACTGGTGATAGAAGCAAGATTTGATGCTGTAAAGAGCAATATTGCATAGGAACTTGGAATGTTAGGTCCATGAATCAAGGCAGATTGGAAGTGGTCAAACAGGAGATGGCAAGAGTGAACATTGACATTCTAGGAATCAGCAAACTAAGATGGACTGGAATGGGTGAATTTAACTCACATGACCATTATATCTACTACTGTGGGCAGGAATCCCTTAGAAGAAATGGAGTAGCCATCATGGTCAACAAAAGAGTCCGAAATGTAGTACTTGGATGCAATCTCAAAAATGACAGAATGATCTCTGTTCGTTTCCAAGGCAAACCATTCAACATCACGGTAATCCAAGTCTATGCCCCACCAGTAACGCTGAAGAAGCTGAAGCTGAACGGTTCTATGAAGACCTACAAGACCTGCTAGAACAAACACCAAAAAAGATGTCCTTTTCATTACAGGGGATTGGAATGCAAAAGTAGGAAGTCAAAAAACACCTGGAGTAACAGGCAAATTTGGCCTTGGAGTACAGAATGAAAGCAAAGGCTAACAGAGTTCTGCCGAGAGAATGCACTGGTTATAGCAAACACCCTCTTCCAACAACAGAGGAGAAGACTCTACACATGGACATCACCAAATGGTCAACACCAAAATCAGACTGATTATATCCTTTGTGGCCAAAGATGGAGAAGCTCTATGCAGTCAGCAAAAACAAGACCAGGAGTGGACTGTGGCTCAGATCATGAACTCCTTATTGCCAAATTCTGACTTAAATTGAAGAAAACGGGGGAAACCTCTGGACGGAGGTTCGTGACATTGTACAGCAGACAGGGAGCAAGACCATCCTCCAAAAAAAGAAATGCAAAAAAGCAAAGTGCTGTCTGAGGAGACCTTACAAATAGCTGTGAAAAGAAGAGAAGCGAAAAGCAAAGGAGAAAAGGAAAGATATACCCATCTGAATGCAGAGTTCCAAAGAATAGCCAAGGAGAGATAAGAAAGCCTTCCTCAGCAATCAATGTAAAGAAATAGAGGAAAACAACAGAATGGGAAAGACTAGAGATCTCTTCAAGAAAATTAGAGAT
>SJXQ01008040.1:56363-166298 GCA_006408695.1 Aepyceros melampus | reverse complement strand
AGGTGAACTCTCAGAGAGATTCTAGGAGAGGATTTGTTTCCATGCTACCAAGCTGTCTAGAGCCTTCGCTCTTCCCTGATGCACTGAATCCACCAAAGGGTCCATGAAACGCAATTTAAAGAACTACCACCCCACTCCCACCCCCGCTGAAGCTTGGGTGTTCCTCCCCGTGTACACATCACAGATCGTATGTAACACTTCATTTTACAGGCGCACAGCTCAGGGGCGCCCAGGAGCGATGTGTGCGTGGCGCCCAGGGGTGACGCAGGTGACTCAGTCCCTCTTCTATTCTCTGCCCACAGATTGAAGCTGACTGGAGGCCTAGAGGCTTGTGTCTCCCAAAAAGAATCATGGGTTCAGGCTTATTTAAAGAGAATAAACCCCTGCCACTGAAAGGAAATGTGAGCTGATCCCTTCTCATCCTGGACTCAGGACACCACGTGGCTTCACTTGTCTAACTTCACATCAGTCCTTCTGCCCCATCTTCACCAGGTCGCACCAAAGGGTCTGCTGGGTTCTAATAAGCTATGTTGTCGCACTTTATATATTTAATTTCTAGAATCTTTAATTTCTGTCCCCCCCCCCCACCCCCACCCCGTGCTTCTTGGACCCCACAGGGATTTCAAGGTGCAAAGTTGATTGACATTGAGGGAGCTGGGGCAGGGGGCGGAGAGGAGGGAAACAGATTGGAATTGGTGCCAGGGAAACTGACTTCTTTTATTATTATTTAATTTTTATTGGAATATAGATGCTTTACAATGTTGTGGTAGTTTCTACTGCACAGCAAGGTGAATTCTTGATACTGTGGAACTGACTTCTTGTCAATAGGAGCCAATAAATGACTCAGCACAACTCAGCTGACTGCCTTTGTTTGTCCTGGGGGAATAAACGTTGATTTGGGTTGTGATGTAGATTCTCTGCGGGGCTGGGTCCCCATTTGTACGCTCTCCGCCCCTGCCCTGCTCAGAGGGTTTGGAGGCTATTGTTATCCAAAAGTCACAGCTGCCCTAGCTGGGGGGGAGGGGGTGCTGGGGGGGTGCCATCTGCCTGTAAAACGTTGCTAGCCCTGCTGTAGAGAGGAGGTGGCTAAGGGCTGGAGAGATCGACACCTACAGGCCTGAGGACACATAGCAAGTCAGGACTGGATCTGGCCTTAAAGCTCAGGGTTCCTGCTGCAGTCATGTCCCACTGCTTGGCTGCCTACAAAACCAAACTCTCAAGTGTTGACAGAAAGGAAAATTGCCTTTAATCAGCATGCCAGCAATCTGGGGAGATGGTGGACTCAAGGTCCCCCCCAAAACCATCTCGGAAGATTCTGCTCAGCCATGAAAGCTTCTAAAGGGAAACAGGAAAGTCATCTCAGTTAATCATTGGGATGGGATGGAAGTCAAAGTCCTCACCATCTCCCATTGTGTGCAATGCTTGTCGACTGCTCCTGATCTTTTTTTAGATGCTATCTTTTGACATAGTGTGTTCTTGAGATTCCTGAAGGAATGAGAAGAACTGGGGAAGAGATCTGGTTATCCGTTACTTATTCTTTATTTCTGCTTCTCTGATCTATGGAAAAAGCAACAAGTTAGGTAACCTATCGTATGATCAAAAGATTTGAAAGGTGTGCTAAGGCTGGAGATGATAGAGCATGGGATGCCTGGTTTAAGGATAGTGACAAGACAAAAGTGGCCCCTGAAGAGAGCTCTTTTCTGCCAAAAGTTGCTTACACTGCCTTCCAGGGTTGAAATCTTTTCCAAATCCCCATGTGCCAAGAGACTGCCTGGCACAGCATGGCAGAGGGAACCTGTGCCCACTGGGCAGGGCCTGGAGAGTTAATTAGCAGGATCTTTTCCTGGGGAGCGTCCAGGCAGGTGGGTCCATGTCTGATAGAGATGCCAACAGAGGTCATCCAGAGGAGGGAGGCAGTCTCGAGAAGAAACAGGCGAACCCCTAGGGGACAGAGAGGAAGAGGAGGCCCTGTCCCTTTAAAAGGAGCAATCACATGCTCCAACTTACCTGCAACTCTAGGGAGACTACTGTCAACTACAAATTAGCACTTACCAAGAGCACTGCCGATGACTGAACAATAAAGGCGTTTGCCATGTGCCTCTACAGAGGTGGAACCCCACGCTGCTCTAGCCGATGACTGCAACAGCCTCTGAGGGAGTCCAGGATGGAGTGAGGCACTCTCTGCTCCAGAGAATCTGGTGGGACAGGTTTTTAGATAGTTGGATGTTTTTAGGAACAGATTTTATGATCTCAGTTCTTCCATCTCCTCGTATCTAGAGAAGCACTAAATCCCTTCATGGTGACATCAGATCCTCCTGACTAACAAAAACCTTTTGTAAAATGAGTGCTTCATGGCAATGAACTCCCCCTTAACCAAAACCTTGTGTATTGTCTTTCCCCCACTGCTGCTTTGGAGCAGTCTCTCAAAGCTATCTGAGATGCTCTCCCACAGGGTGCAGTCCTCATTTTGGCCCCAATAAATCTTAACTCACAACTCTCAAGTTATACATCTTTTTTTAGCCAACACTACTCCAGTACTCTTGCCTGGAAAATCCCATGGATGGAGGAGCCTGGTAGGCTGCACTCCATGAGGTCGCTAAGAGTCGGACACAACTGAGTGACTTCACTTTCACTTTTCACTTTCTTGCATTGGAGAAGGAAATGGCAACCCACTCCAGTGTTCTTGCCTGGAGAATCTCAGGGAAGGGGAGCCTAGTGGGCTGCTGTCTATGGGGTCGCACAGAGTCGGACACGACTGAAGCGGCAGCAGCAGCAGCAGCAGCAGCAGCAGCAAAGGAAAGAGTGAATTCTGAGTCTCGGATATGGTGCCTTTAGGAGAGAAAGTCTTGTGTCCTGAGTCTCAGGGCTTCTCCCACTTTCTCCAGCATTCAACACACAGTGCTTCAGGCTCATCTTAAGCACCTCCTCCTCTGCCCCCAAGACTGCCCTGCTTCCTGGGTTCCCCCTCACCCAGACCACTGCAGTAGGCGGCTCTCAGTCAGCTTGTTGCCAGAAGGGGGACCTGTTCCATGGCACGAAAGTGGGCTCTTTGTCTAACAGTCAGAAATGAGTCGTCTGAGGAGACCCATATGCTGACGAAGCTACATATTGGGAAGGGGCGCCTGGGCGGAGAGCAGGAGGGCAAGGGAGCCCAGGAGAACTGCTCTGCCACGTGGCACAGTCTCGGGTTTTATGGTGATGGGATTAGTTTCCGGGTTGTCCTTAGTCAGTTAGGCTAACCCAGAGTCCTTCCTGGTTCAGCCAAGGTGGATGCCGGCGAGAAGGCTTCTGGGGGGGGGGTCGGACACGTGGTGTCACGCTTTGACCTCTCCTGAACTCTCCCAGTTGGTGGTGGCTCATTGGTTTTGAGTTCCTTCCTGCAGACGGCCGCTGTGCTCCGGTCAGCGTGCTTTCCCTAACGCCCTCTTGCCACCCTGTCCTGCTCCTGGGCCCTGCTCCAAACCACTCCTCCTAGCCTCTCCCACCCTCCGCCCTCCCCAGTGCTCCAAGGCCTTCAGAGCTGAGCCCAAACTCCCGTCCTGACATTCCAGTTCCTCTGTAAGCACGCCTCAACCTCCCTTTCCAAAGGTCTGCGGCTTTTCATTTCTGAATCCCACACGCCGCGTATCCGGGAGTGTTTGCCGCAAGCCCTCTCCCCTCTTTTCCACCCGCCATCTCTTCCTACAGACATCTGTATGTAGGGCGCCTCAAAGCGCCCCCTGCTGGTGGGACTTATCCCTGAAGAAAACACTACTGCTGTATTGGAGATTTTATTTATTTATCTGGCTGCACTGGGTCTTAGGTGCGGTGTGCCCGATCTTTAGTTGCAGCATGTGAAACGCTTAACTGTGGAATCTTGGCTCTGGTTCCCCGAGCAGTTATCGAAACCAGGACCTCTGTGTTGGGAGTATGGAGTCTTAGCCACTGGACCACCAGGAAAATCCTTGCATTTGAGGTTTTAAACAAAATGTACTTTCTGCAAAAAAAAAAAGTCAGTGGTCCTAAAACTGTATACATCTTTCCATAATAACTTCCCCTGTTGGCTCAGGCAGTAAAGAATCTGCCTGCTAATGCAAGAGACTTGGCTTTGATTCCTGGATCGGGAAGATCTCCTGGAGAAGGGAATGGCTTACCCATTCCAGTATTCTTGCCTGGAGAATTTCATGGGCAGAGGAGCCTACAGTTCATGGGGAGGCAAAGAGTTGGACATGAGTGAATGACTAACACTTTCACGCTTTTCCATAATAATATATTAAGCAATACTTCACACTCACCAGACACTGTCCTTCTTAGATTGCAATGGCCCTTCAAACCCATGTCTCTCTAGACATGCTCACTACCCACTGGAGAGGTAGACAGGACGGAGACCCCTGCCCATAGCTTTCAGGAGCAGGAGCTGGGGCTCCTGACAGGAATCAAGTGGCTCAAGACCTTACTTTAAAAAAAAGAGATCACCAATATTCAAAATAAATCCCCAACCAGCCACAATCCGAATAATACTAAATATTATTTTAAAACATGGTGCATTTTGCATCAGGAAACCAAAAGCACTCCATTTGAAAATTAAGGTCAAATTAGCCCAGGGTAGGGACAGGAGGCCTTGTTGGGGGGAACAGTTCTCGTCCTCTGGTTTGGTCTTAGTGTGGCCAGAAGAGTTCAAGTCTTTAGGGTGTGATTTAAAAAATAATAATAATATTTGAATATTTAAAATATTTATTTATTTGGCTGTATCGGATCTTTGTTTCCCCTGAGGGATATTTCATCATGGTGCACAGACTCTCTGATTGTATTGCACAGGCTCAGTAATTCCGGCTTGTGGGGTTAGTTGCTCTGTGGCATGTGGGTGTGGGATCTTAGTTCCAGGACCAGGGACTGAACCCATGTCCCTGCATCACAAAGTAGATTTTTAACCACTGGACCACAAGGGAAGTCCCGGGTGTGAGTTTTTGATCCAGGTTTTTCACATAATTCTCCTTTGTGTTGGTACCCATGTCCTTGGCAGGGTCAGGTGACATGCTGGAGGGTTTTGTCTCAGGGATGACTCCTTAGATGCTAAAACCTGTCAGGCCCACCTGCTACAGGGGAGGGGTCCTCTCTGGGACAGGAAGTCAGAGGGGAGTAGTAGGGAGAGACCCTCTTGAGGCGGTCACTGTACTTGTCAACCACCCTCCCCCCAGGAGAAGCTGGCCAGGCATCTCCCAAAGTAACCACAGAAGTGTGAGCTGACACCCACTCAGGGAGCAGGATGTGGGATGTTACCAGCCCTCTCTGGGCCTGTCCCTGGTGTAATAATAGGAAGCTTTGGATTACATAGTTGGGTTGGATCTTATCCCCTGAGTATAATGCCTCAAATTTGTCTGATGTCTGTCTGGTGAGGCAGAACTTAGACTGAGGGGATGGAGAAGTGGGTGTGGTGTGGAGGAGGGGTAAGATAAGGTGGGAGTGGAGGGGAGCAGGATTTTTCTACTTACATGACCGCTTCCCGGGGACCCTGGCTGCTGGTGATGTGATTGATTGCTCTTCAGCTTCTGCAAGGGAACCTTCTTAGGTTTGTTTAATCACAAGGAACCTGCTGTTTCTTATGGTTAAATGGGAAACAGCTGGTGACCAGGACGTGGAGTGTGTCTAGAAATAAAGCCACAAAAAAAAGCATTGGAGGAATGCCAGGTTTTTCTCAGCTTGAATGCAGCAGGGGAAGGCGAGCACAGAGGTAGAAATGGGTCTCATCTACCCCAGGTCCAGTACTCCTGCCCACTGCCCTGAAGGCAGGTAAGGCAAGGAACACATGCCTCAAGATTTTTGAGGTTGATTCCGCCTAGAGGGGACACATCATTGCTGATTGAGGAAGGTCGGTGTGACAGGACTCGGATACGGACCCCAACATACAGGGTTTGGAAAGATTCATTGCATTTAGACGCCAAGTCATGTCTGACTCCTTTGCCACCCCATGGACTATAACCCACCCAGCTTCTCTGTCCATGGGATTTCCCATGCAAGAATACTTGAGTGGGTTGCCATTTCCTTCTCAAGGGGTTCTTCCCAGCCCGTGGATCCTACCCACATTCCTACATTCACAGGCGGATTCTTTACCGTCTGAGCCACCAGGAAAGCCCTTGGGAAGATTAGCTGGCATCAAAGAACAGGCCTTGGATTTGGAGTGGACAGTGTAGGCTTTATTCTGGTTTTGCCGTGGCCTAGAGGTGGGAGAGGGCAGGTAGGATGCCTGCTGTCCCCAACATGGGCTCTCGCTTCTGTCTCCAGAATTAGAAGTTGAAACCTTGAGGGTCCCTGGTGCTCTGATAGGGTCGGAGGTGAAGGGCTTTGTCTTAGGCTTTCCTAGAAGATGAGAGACTGAGAAGTGAGAAGGAAGGGAAGGGGGAAGAGAGATTGAGCTTACCTGGCTGAGTCAGCACCTGGGTGATGAAGGCATCTGCTGTGAGCCGCAGACCCAGAGATGCTGCGGAGACCTTCCTATGGGAAGGGGCGGATGCCAACTTCACCCTGAAAGCTATTGGTTTCTGATTTTGTCTAATTTTGTCTCAGCCCTGCAGTAGCTCTGGCTGCCCTGCCTGCCTGTGTAGGTAGCAGAGAGGATAGGGTAGCAGGGATCACAGAGGGGATGTTTGCCTGGCCAGGGTTATGGTCAAGTCAAGATGGAAAGGGTGTTGAGTCTGCTAAGCTGGAGACTGAGCTGCCAAATTATTTTCCAGGAAATGCAAGATGGAAGTTGTGAAAGATGTAGCTGGGTAGGCACTGTTTCCCCCTTAGCTGCTCAGACTGCAGAAAGGAAGAGGAACACGTATGTGCTGGCAGTCGCCCTAGGAAGTGACCCAGGAGCTGCTGTCTCCAAATGAAACAGAAAACCATAGAAAATACCTCTGGTGCTAGGGACTTTCCCCTATTACGTATTTAGTCCTGACAAGGTAAGCACCATTTATAGATGAGGACACTGAGGAGCAGAGAGCTTAAATGACTTGCCCAAAGTGTCATGGGGAGTCAGGGGTGAGGCTGGGGGAAACAGCTATCAGTTTACACATACTCACCAAGAGTTTCATGTCGCTGATGTCTTTTTCCAAGCTAAGTGCTAAGTAGAAGTCTCTGTGTGTGCTCAGCTGCTCAGTCATATCTGACTCTTTGTGACCCCGTGGACTATAACCCACCAGGATCCTCTGTCTGTGGGATTTTCCAGGCAAGAGTACTAGAATGGGTTGCCAGCAGGAGATGTAGATTTGATCCCTGGGTTGGGAAGATCCCCTGGAGGAGGAAGTCTCATACTGAAAAATTAAAGCTGGCTCCTGGTGACTGGGCTCCTCCCATCAAGTATAGGTGCTCCCTTCTCCTGCTCAGACCTAAAGGGATATGGTTTGAAAACCACTGATCTGTCTAGGTCCCTTGTTTTCAGGAAAGTTTGTTGATGGGAGAGGATGGGGAACAGAGCAAAGATGTTGGCTCCTTGCTCCTGAACCTAGCTCCCTCCTGCAGTCTGATCTAGGAATTTGGGAGGTGGGTGAGTGGGTGGGGAGTACCAAAAGGCACGGTGGCAAGGAGGGAAGAGCTTGGACTCTGATGGAAAACCTAGCAAGTCTCTTGGTCTGAATATTTCTATCCCCATGCTCACTCCTGGCTCCCAGATTTTGCTTACCTTTTGTACATGCTTGGAATAGTCTCCTGTCCAACCTCCATTCTTGCAAGTCTTTCTACTCTAGCAAAACAAGCCCAGTGAGGGTAAAGGAAATAATGAAACAAAGAGCTAAGATTAGCAGAGGAAGGTGGTTCTTTGACAAGCCTATGACGAAGTTGAAACTCTCCTGAGGTGATCAGGAGAAAAGGAAATAACAAAGGCCCCAGTAGGGGTGGTCCCTCCAGAGTCCACAGATCCCAGGAAGAAAATAAGAACCTTCTGCCAATAACTTTAATTTTGATGAAGTGGATGGATTTCTTAAAATCTGACTTACCAGATTGCAAGAAAAAAATTTAATTCTCAAACTATTTAAAAAGTTGAGTAATGAAAAATTTCCACAAAACATCCTCCAGTCTCAGAAAGCTTTAACAACTCTTTCTCCAAGCATTCCAAGAGTTACTAATTTCAATCTTACACAATTGCTTCCAGAGAATATCAAACGTGTGTGCTTTTCAACTCATTTTGGGAGACTTTGACATAAAAACTTGTCAGGAATTACATGAGAAAAGATAGCAATCTTACACAATTGCTTCCAGAGAATATTAAACGCGCTTTTCAACTCATTTTGTGAGTCTTTGACATAAAAACTTGTCAGGAATTACATGACAAAAGATCGCAAGCTTGTCTCGGCAGACACACATTCCATTCTATTATTCCATCCTCTTCTCTGGCCCAGAAAGTCAACCTATGTGGATCACATCAATGAGATTGCAGGTCTCCTGGCTTCAGATTGGGTTGGACACAGGAGCCCTTCAGGGTGTTGGTGAGAGGGAGTCGTTAGGGTGAAGAACTGATTTCTCTGCCACCTTCCTGTTCCTCTCCCTGGATGCAGCCCTCGGTCAATGGTTTTCACTTTCTCTCCAGGTGACCCTTCCACTCTCTTCCTCCATGTTTGGGGGAACTACATTGTCCTTGTGCCTTAGGGCCCAGCGGTGGTCACCATGCTGTTACTAGCCTCAAAGAACCAAGCAGCCTTATGGTTTGCCACACTCAGCCAAACATTCAATTGCATTTTTATTATTAAACTCTCTTCAAATCATTTCAACATCAGTGTCATTCACTTTTTCCTGACTGACATAGTTTTGGGTACCAGAAGTGGCTCCTGGCAATAGACCATCCAAATAGCATTCTGGAACTGGGTTGCTCACATATTTTGGAGTATAATAATGGCGTTTGCTGGCATCATGATTACTTAAATTTTCACCAATAGTAGGATGGCAGATTGTGTTGTATCAAGCCCTCCAGGTGATTCTTAATGGGCACTAAAATTTGAGAACCAGGCGATTATAGCATATCCCATGGCCATCCCTGATCTACAGCAAATAGATACTAGAGGGCTCTTTAGGACACTGCCCCCCTCTCATGGCCCCATCAAGGCATCTCTTAATCTGTGTAGTCAAAGCTATGGTTTTTCCAGTAGTCATGTAGGGATGTGAGAGTTGGATCATAAAGAAGACTGAATGCCAAAGGATTGATGCTTTCGAATTGTGGTGCTGGAGAAGACTCTTGAGACCGCAACAAGAACAAACCAGTCAATCCTAAAGGAAATCAACCCTGAATATTGATGGGAAGGACTGATGCTGAAGCTGAAGCTCCAATCCTTTGGCCACCTGATGTGAAGAGCCAACTCACTGGAAAAGACCCTGATGCTGGGAAAGAGGGAAGGCAAAAGGAGAAGGGGGCGGCAGAGGATGAGATGGTTGGATGGCATCACTGACTCAACGGACATGAAATTGAGCCAACTCTGGGAGATGGTGAAGGACAGGGAAGCCTGGTGTGCTGCAATCCATAGGGTTGCAAAGAGTCAGACATGACTGAGCAACTGAACAACAGAGGAATTGTCCTCTGGCCTTCTCATGGAGTGCAGTCAGGGATGGCTGGGTAGCTTGCATGTAATAGATACTTTCCAATAGCTTTGCTTCCCTGAGCCTTTGGACACCTTCCTAATCTCCCAGGGAGTTCTGGCATTTCAACTTCATCAACTGCAGGCTTCTTTTGAAGTCTAGATTCCAATCAGCCAATCTAGCTAAATAGTCATCACTCCCAACTACTTGTGCTAATGCATTGAATTGTGAATTCTGGACAAGCACATTCATACCAATGAATTTGACAAACTGAGCTTTATATGTTAATGTCCTCTTACAATTCAGTGCTCCACATGTCCCCCCAAACTTTCCCCAAATTGAGTGAGTTGGGGGAGTTTCATACCCTCCCAGCAGGGACTCCTGTCTATCCTTCCCTCTGTTTCAGGACCTATTATAAAAGAATACATTTAGGAACCTGGGGTCTGGAGTCAGCCAGACAGGGACTTAAATCCTGTATTCACTATTTACTTGTTATGTGGTTTGGAACAAATTGTTTACCTCTCTGAGCCACTAAGAGGAACTGGTTGCTAATTATTACATCATTGTGATGGTTCAAGAATCTAATAAAAAACGAATGCATGGCAAGTGCTCAGTCCAGTGCCAATAATTTTTATTTAAAAAATTTTTTTAATTTTCATTAAAGTATAGTTGATTTATAATGTTGCATAGTTTCTGGTACACAGCAAAGTAATTCAGTTATGCAAATATATAATACATATAATATGAAAAAGAATATGTAATTATTTTTATATTCTTTCCTATTATGGTTTATTTCATGATGTAGAATATAGTTCCTTGTACTATATGGTAGGAGCTTGTGTTTATTTATTTTATATATAGTACTACTAATTTTACTACTAATTTACTATTAATTATTTTTTAATTTTTATTTTTACTTTATTTTACTTTACATTACTGTATTGGTTTTGCCATATATTGACATGAATCCATCTCGGGTGTACATGAGTTCCCAATCCTGAACCTCCCCCCAACTAGTAATTTTTATCTACTAATTTCACACTCTTATCTCTCCCCTATCTCTTTCCCCTTTTTGTAACAATAAGCTTGTTTTCTGTGTCAGTGAGTCTGTTTCTATTCTGTAATTAAATTCATTTGCACCACATTTTTGATTCCATGTATGTGATAGCATATGGCATTTGTTTTTCTCTTTCTGAATCATTGCATTTAGTATGACAATCTCTAGGCACATCCTTGTTGCTGCAAATGGCATTGTTTTATTCTTTTTAATGGCTGAGTGATATTCCATTGTATATATGTGTGTGTGTGCGTATGTGTGTGTGTGCGTGTGTGTACTTACCACATCTTTATCCATTATCTGTCAGTGGCCATTTAGTTGCTTCTATGTCTTGGCTGCTGAAAATAGTACTGCTATGAACATTGTGGTGCATGTATCTTTTCAAATTGGTGTTTATTCCAGGTACATGACCAGGAGTGGGATTGCTGGATCATATGGCAACTCTGTTCTTATTTCTTTAAGGAACCTCCATAGTGTTCACCATTGCTATTGCTATTGCTAAGTCACTTCAGTCGTGTCCAACTCTGTGTGACCCCATAGACAGCAGCCCACCAGGCTCCCTCGCCCCTGGGATTCTCCAGGCAAGAACACTGGAGTGGGTTGCCATTTCCTTCTCCAGTGCATGAAAGTGAAAAGTGAAAGGGAAGTCGCTCAGTCGTGTCTGACTTAGCAACGCCTTGGACTGCAGCCCACCAGGCTCCTCCATCCATGGGATTTTCCAGGCAAGAGTACTGGACCATAGTGGCCATATAATTTACATATCCCCCAACAGTGTAAGGAGGGCTCCCTTTTCTCCATACCCTCTTCAGTATTTGTTATTTGTGACTTTTTAATGATGGCCATTCTGACCAGTGTGAGCTGATACCTCATTATAGCTTTGATTTGCTGTCTCTAATGATTAGTGATTTTGGTGTTGACGGTCTGGTGATGTCCATGTGTAGTGTCTTCTCTTGTGTTGTTGGAAGAGGGTGTTTGCTATGACCAGTGCATTCTCTTGGCAAAACTCTATTAGCCTTTGCCCTGCTTCATTCTGTACTTCAAGGCCAAATTTGCCTGTTACTTCACGTGTTTCTTGATTCCTACTTTTGCATTCCAGTTCCCTATAATGAAAAGGACATCTTTTTTGGGTGTTAATTCTAAAAGGTCTTGTAGGTCTTCATAGAACCATTCAACTTCCGCTTCTTCAGTGTTATTGGTTGGGACATAAGCTTGGATTACTGTAATATTGAATGGTTTACCTTGCAAACGAACAGAGATCATTCTGTCGTTTTTGAGATTGCATCCAAGTACTCCATTTCAGACTCTCTTGTTGACCATGATGCTACTCCATTTCTTCTGAGGGATTCCTGCCCGCAGTAGTAGAAATAATAGTCATTTGAGTTAAATTAACCCATTCCAGTCCATTTTAGTTCACTGACTCGTAGAATGTCGACGTTCACCCTTGCCATCTCCTGTTTGACCACTTCCAATTTGCCTTGATTCATGGACCTCACATTCCAGGTTCCTATGCAATATTGCTCTTTACAGCATTGGACCTTGCTTCTGTCACCAGTCACATCCACAACTAAGTATTGTTTTTGCTTTGGCTCCATCCCTTCATTTTTCTGGAGCTATTTCTCCACTGATCTCCAGTAGCATATTGGGCACTTACCGACCTGAGGGGTTCCTCTTTCAGTATCCTATCTTTTTGCCTTTTCATACTGTTTATGAGGTTCTCAAGGCAAGAACACTGAAGTGGTTTGCCATTCTCTTCTCCAGTGGACCACATTCTGTCAGACCTCTCCACCATGACCCGTCTGTCTTGGGTGGCCCCACCCGGCATGGTTTAGTTTCATTGAGTTAGACAAGGCTGTGGTCCGTGTGATCAAATTGGCTAGTTTTCTGTGATTATGGTTTCAGTCTGCCCTCTGATGCCCTCTCACAACACCTATCATCTTACTTGGGTTTCTCTTACCTTGGTCGTGGGGTATCTCTTCATGGCTGCTCCAGCAAAGTGCAGCCACTGCTCCTTACCTTGGACGATGGGGATCTCCTCAGGACCACCCCTCCTGACCTTGAATGTGGAGTAGCTCCTCTTGGCCCTCCTGTGCCCACACAGCTGACACTCCTTGGACATGGGGTTGCTCCTCTTGACCACTGCCCCTGACCTCAGGTGTGTGGTAGCTCCTCTTGCAGCTGCCCCTGACTTCAGGCATGGGGTCAAAGATGGAGAAGCTCTATACAGTCAGCAAAAACAAGACTGGGAACTGACTGTGGCTCAGACCATGAACCCCTTATTGCCAAATTTAGACTTAAATTGAAGAAAGTAGGGAAAACCACTAGACCATTCAGGTATGACCTAAATCAAATCCCTTATGATTATACAGTGGAAGTGAGAAGTAGATTTAAGGGACTATATCTGATAGACAGAGTGCCTGATGAACTACGGATAGAGGTTCCTGACATTGTACAGGAGACAGGTATCAAGACCATTCCCAAGAAAAAGAAATGCAAAAAAGAAAAATGGCTGTCTGAGGAGGCCTTACAAATAGCTGTGAAAAGAAGAGAAGCAAAAACCAAAGGAGAAAAGGAAAGATATAAGCATCTGAATACAGAGTTCCAAAGAATAGCAAGGAGAGATAAGAAAGCCTTCCTCAGCGAGCAATGCAAAGAAATAGAGGAAAACAACAGAATGGGAAAAACTAGAGATCTCTTCAAGAAAATTAGAGATACCAAGGGAACATTTCATGCAAAGATGGGCTCAATAAAGGACGGAAATGGTATGGACCTAACAGAAGCAGAAGATATTAAGAAGAGATGGCAAGAATACACAGAAGAACTGTACAAAAAAGATCTTCATGATGAAGATAATCTCAGTGGTGTGATCACTCACCTAGAGCCAGACATCCTGGAATGTGAAGTCAAGTGGGCCTTAAGAAGCATCACTATGAACAAAGCTAGTGGAGGTGATGGAATTCCAGTTGAGCTATTTCAAATCCTGGAAGATGATGCTGTGGTGCTGCGCTCAAGATGCCAGCAAATTTGGAAAACTCAGCAGTGGCCACAGGACTGGAAAAGGTCAGTTTTCTTTCCAATGCCAAAGAATGCTCAGACTACCGCACAGTTGCGCTCATCTCACATTCTAGTAAAGTAATGCTCAAAATTCTCCAAGCCAGGCTCCATCAATACATGAACGGTGAACTTCCTGATGTTCAGGCTGGTTTTCAAAAAGGCAGAGGAATCAGAGATCAAATTGCCAACATCCACTGGATCATGGAAAAGGCAAGAGAGTTCCAGAAAAACATCTATTTCTGCTTTATTGACTATGCCAAAGCCTTTGACTGCATGGATCACAATAAACTGTGGAAAATTCTGAAAGAGATGGGAATACCAGACCACCTAACCTGCCTCTTGAGAAACCTATATGCAGGTCAGGAGCAACATTTAGAACTGGACATGGAACAACAGACTGGTTCCAAATAGGAAAAGGAGTACGTCAAGGCTGTATACTGTCACCCTGCTTATTTAACTTCTATGCAGAGTACATCATGAGAAATGCTGGGCTGAAAGAAGCACAAGCTGGAATCAGATTGCCGGGAGAAATATCAGTAACGTCAGATATGCCAATGATACCATCCTTATGGCAGAAAGTAAAGAGGAACTAAAGAGCCTCTTGATGAAAGTGAAATAGGAGAGTGAAAAAGCTGGCTTAAAGCTCCACATTCAGTAAACTAATCATGGCATCTGGTCCCATCAGTTCATGGCAAATAGATGGGGAAACAGTGGAAACAGTGCCAGACTTTGATTTTTGGGGGCTCCAAATCACTGCAGATGGTGATTGCAGCCATGAAATTACAAGACGCTTACTCCTTGGAAGGAAAGTTATGACCAACCTAGATAGAATATTCAAAAGCAGAGACATTACTTTGCCAACAAAGGTCTGTCTAGTCAAGGCTATGGTTTACCCATTGGTCATGTATGGATGTGAGAGTTGGACTGTGAAGAAAGCTGAGCGCCAAAGAACTGACGCTTTTGAACTGTAGTGTTGGGGAAGACTCTTGAGAGTCCCATGGACTGCAAGGAGATCCAACCAGTCCATTCTAAAGGAGATCAGTCCTAGGTGTTCATTGGAAAAGCTGATGCTAAAGATGAAATTCCAATACTTTGGCCTCATGTGAAGAGTTGATTCATTGGAAAAGATCCTGATGCTGGGAGGGACTGGGGGCAGGAAGACAAAGGGACGACAGAGGATGAGATGGCTGGATGGTATCACTGACTTGATGGACACGAGTTTGAGTAAACTCCGGGAGATGGTGATGGACAGGGAGCCCTGGCGTGCTGCAATTCATGGGGTTGCAAAGAACTGGACACGACTGAGCAGCTGAACTGAATGATTAGTGATGGTGAGCATCTTTTCGTGTGCCTATTTGGTCATTTGGATGTCCTCTTTGGAGGACACTAACTGGCATTCTCTGCCCCTCAGACTGGGTATCTCCAGAGAAAGGCAAGATTACAGAGGAAAGGAACATTGACATTGTAACAGGGAAGAAGGAAGTCATCCACCACCCTTGAACATGATGCAAGTCGACTTGCCTCCCTTCTTTCTTCAACCACCTTCTCTCCTATTTCTGTCTTTGCTTATAATATCCCATCCACCTACAACTTTCATCTTTCTTCTTTTTTTTTTTTCAAATGAGCAACACTTTTATTTATTTTTGGCTGTGCTGGGTCTTCGTTGCCACACAAGCTTTTCTCTAGTTGTAGTGAGTGGGGGCTGCTCTCGAGTTGTGGTGCACATTTCTCATTGCAGCAGCTTCTCTTGTTGAAGAGCACAGGCTCTAGAGCAATTGGCTCAGTAGTTGTGGGGCTCAGCCTTAGCTGCTTCGAGGCATGTGGGATCTTCCTGGACCAAGGATCGAACCCATGTCTCTTGAATTAGCAGGTGGATTCTTTACCACTGAGCCACCAGGCAAACCCCCAACATTCATCTTTCTGTCTGACCCATATAGAAATTATTTGAGGTCTGGCTGATGCTGTATCTGGCTTCACAGATTTCATAGGCGATCAAATCTTGCTCTGAGATGGATGGCTGATGACCTTCCAAGTCAAACCTTCCTACTGCTACTCTAGAAAACAGATTTCTTGTCATGTTCTTGACCAGCATATTGTCAAAATGAATACTTACCAAGGATCCAGGGAGCCTAAAAAGACATAGTGGGAAGATTATCGTGTAATTGATCTTCCTAGCCAGACAGGGGTAAAGCAGGATTGTCATAGGCAAGCTGAGGTGTGGACTCTCCCTACGCACTGGGCTGTTAGATTAACCTGTCGTTGCTTTGCTAATTGAGATGCTTATAGTGTTTAGTTTTTGCTGCCTTCTTTTTGGGAGAACTCCCAGAATAAATACTTGATGCCATCCCTTCCCATGACTAAATAAAAAGCTCAGGCAGGAAAGACTTCCTATTTGACACACTCTCGTGCTATGACAAAAGAAAGGGAAATTTTTCTGTCCATAGGCTGGTGGACTCAAGTTTGGTTCAGTAACAAATTCTCAAATTCTCCTCCCAGTTCAATGTAATCCCAATTATTAATACAATCGAAACAAGAATTGTGTGGAGACTGACAAGCTAATCTCAACTTTTAGAGGAGAAGTTAAAAAACAAATAGTCAAGATAACTTTGAAGAAGAACAAAGTTGTTGGGCTTATACTCCCAGATATTAACAGTTTTTAGAAAGCATTAGTCATTATGACATAGTGCCATTGCTTCAAGAATGGATGAATGTACCAAGGGAACAGATTAGAGTGCAGAAATAGAACCATACGTATACTGATGTTGAATATATATATCAGAGTTTGCCCTCTGGAGTGGCTAAGGAAAAAATACCATTTTGAATAACTGATCAATTCATTATTCAGTGTGCTGAATCAATTTGATATTTATAAGGAAGAAGAAAATCTTGATCCCTAACTTTCAGCACACTGAAATATATGTGTGTGTGTGTGTGTGTGTGTGTGTATAGTTTTTGCTATATATATAACTATATATATATATACATATATATATATATATATATAGTTTTTGCTATATAGTTTTAACCCAGTCCACATATATATGTGTGTGTGTGTGTGTATAAAATCATGTTCAGGTAGATTGTAGCTCTAAATGTGAAAGACAAAAATAATGCTTTTGAAGGCAACATAAGAGAATATCTTTGTGACATCTGTTTTGAAAAAGTTTGCTTAAACAGAAAACAAAAGCACTCACCATAAAGGAACATGTTGATAAATGGACTCTTTTAAGATCAGGAAGCTGTATCATCAAAAGGTAGTGAAAAAGAAAATCAGATTATGAGAAGATGTTTCAATTCACATGTTTGTCAAAAGATTCCGATTCAGAGTATAGAAAATGCTTCCACAATTTCATAGTAAAAAGACAGGCAATCTAAAAACAGACAAGATCCACCAAGTCTAAACAATCAAAAATGAGTATAGGATATGACGAACTGGACCTTCATAAAAAATATATCCAATAAACATTTAGCAAGATGTTCAAGCTTATCTGCCATGAGTAAAACACAGACTTAAATCACAATTATATGGAATTATACACATAATCAGAATGGCCAGATTAAGAAAAATGACAGCACCAAGTTTGCAATATCAGATATGAACTGACTCAAACTCTCATATATTGTGGGTGGGAGTGAATGTAATTTGGTGAAACAGATTTGGAAAATATTTAAGCCATATCTGAAAAAGTGTTTGATGGTTGAGTATATACTTAATATATGGATATCCTGTCAACCATGGATGTATTTCTTTCTTTCCTCTTTCTCTCTTTCTTATCTATATTTATTTCTATCTATCTGCCATCTACCTGCAAAACTGTAAGTTCACACTGATAATTTTTAATTGCAGTCCAACTCCACAGAGTTTTTCTAGCCTCCCACATTCTATATCTCTCCATAGAAGCTTCTCCAATAGTAAAGGAGTTGGCTTCCATTATCTTCAATACATTTACTTATTTGCTAAATCCTTCTTCAGGTCACCACTCTCTTAAGTACACGGCTAACTCAGTCCTGGTGCCATCGATCCTAACTTGTGGACTGCTCTCCTGAACCCAGTCCTATCGAACATGCTGGCTGAGTTCTCCACAGTCTTGGCTCAGCCCTGGTCCTGAAGAACTTACTGGGATCCCTGATCCTGGTCCCAGCCCCAGCCTCAGTAAACACACCAACTGAATGCCCAGCTAAATCCCTGGCCATCAGCTAGTGAACTTGCCTGGAGAAATCCAGGCATCACCTGGAGGAAGGAGAACAAATATTGAAGGTAGAAAACAATGAATCAGTAAGATAGAGCCTGAGATGAAAATGTCTGTGCAGATAGCTCCTTTGAGAAGCGACCCCAGGGATGAGGACTGAGAGGCAGCCCAGTGAGATGGAAAAGGAGAAAGCAACAGAAGCATGCATAATTAAAGGTCAGAATAAGTGAGCGATGGGGACAGCTCCTCCTGGAAATGAGCGTACAGAATGGCTCCCAGAATCACCTGCTGGAAGGAAGAGTGGCAGAAGCTTTTAAACATCTGCTCTGTACTTCCCTTGTGGTACAGAGAATAAGAATCCATTTGCCCATGCAGAGGACACAGGTTCAATCTCTGATCCAGGAAGATCCCACTGCAACTCAGCCCATGTGCCACAACTACTGAGCCCAAGCTCTGGAGCCCAGGAGCCACAACTCCTGAACCCATGTGCCGCAACTACAGAAGGCCTCTCACCGAAAGCCTGTGCTCCGCAACGAGAGGAGTCACTGCAATGAGAAGTCCATGCACTGAAAGAGCAGGCCCAGTCCACCACAACCAGAGAAAGCCCACATGCAGCAAAGAAGACCCAGCACAACCCAAAATAGACAAATTAATTAATTTAAAAAATCTGTTCCACTCTTCACTGGTGGAAAGTTGTCACTCACAGTGTTTGCTCCCCTAAACTGTGAGCGTCACACAAATGTGTAGGCTGAGCCAGCTCCTGACCTCAGATGGCATCCAAGGAGAAGCCTGTGGACAGAAAGCAAGAAGCAGATGTTGAGAGAGTGAAGTGAATCCAAGCGTGCAGCAAGCTGCCTGCCCGAGGCATGGATGAAATCAGTACTGAACCCAACAGGATGCTTGTCAGCTTCATGTGACCTCACCAGTTCTTTGCCCCAACTGACAAAGGAATGAATTATGTTCACAGAAATGAACGCATTAGTAGAAGGATGTGGATTTTCAAAACACAACTATTCCAGTTGAGGCACATAAAGCACCAATAACTTAAATAAGGTGACGTATCACTTACCACATTTATGTTTCATGTCATTAACAAAGTTCATTGTGATTTGAAATACAACGATGTAATCCCGGAGTGCCTCTGGGTGACACTTGGGGAAGACAAATGGACTGTGTCTTCTGCTGTAGCCTGGTGACAGTTTAAGATGAGGCTCGTGCCTTTGGAATTTAGGACTTGTGTCCAGAGAGTTCATGAAACCCTGGGCCCAGATCTTTGGAGTCAGCTTGACCTTGAGACTGTGAAAGAGCGTGGTTAAGAATCAGATGGAGACTTTCTGGTTGGAAAGCACTCTTTTAACCCAGCTGATATTTATATGCCTTATTTTAGACACCTGGGGTTTCAGTCTGCTACCCTGGGCTTCGGTGGAAAGCTTATTTCAGACAGGTGAGATATCTGACTTGGGAGTATTTGCCACTAGGCTAGGCTCCTGGTTGGCTCAGTGGTTTTAATTCTTGGCACTTCCTTCCTGACCCTTCCCTAGCCAATAGGCATGACCAACTTCCCAAGAGACATGGCTCCTAAGGTAGGAAGGAGCTTGTGAGGTCATCTCCCAGATGCTCTTAACTTCTGCCTGTGATACAGAACTACTTTCACTTATATACAGGGCTTCTTAGTGCCAGAGACAGAAACTGACTTCCTGTAAGTGACTCAGAGAGTCAGAACCAGTTCTGAGATCAGAACCCAGGTCTCTTGTGTTGTCATGCTTCCATGTTTGTACTAGAATCAGGGCATCTCTCCAACCTCTGACAGGCTCCACGGACCTGGGTAAGCCGGACAATAGCTGTCTTCCTTCAGGAGGGGTCTTGGTCTTTGTGCCTCAGTACAGTGGGCCTCATGCCTGAAAAAGGAGCCAACTATGGTGGCTCAGATGGTAAAAAATCCACCTGCAAAGTGGGATACCTGGGTTTGATCCTTGGGTTGGGAAGATTCCCTGGAGAAGGGAACAGCTAACCACTCAGGTACCCTTGCCTAGAGAATTCCATGGACAGAGGAGCCTGGCAGGCTACAGTTCACGGGGGTCACAAAGAGTTGCACATGACTGAGTGACTTTCACTCACTCACTCATGCTCATGAAGTACAAGAGAATCTTGACCTTAAGAAGCTATTAAGGAAAGGAGATTCCATGCCTTCAAAAGGATTTTGCAAGTTCTTGGGACTGGGATTGAGGCTATAGTGACGGAGATGAATTCATTCTGTATCTCAAGGGTAACAGCCCTGTAGATATTCAATTTGCAAGATCATAAAAGAAGGGTCTATGTCTTGGCCAATTACTCTCTTCTATAGCATTTAACATATCACTCTATCTGGCCCATTCTTCCTCACCTCACCCCACTCCCACCGTGCACCATTTATAGTCCCATCATTTCTCTGCTCCATGGCAGCAGTCTGCTCTCAGACTTCCCTCTCCTGCTCCATCTTGTATTCAGACATGAAGTCACTCTTCCTGATGCTCACCTCTGCATGTGAGATTTTCCTTCTCTTCTATTTCAGAACTCTCAGTGCCTCTCTATTATCTGCTGAAGTTCCAATCTGAAATTCAAAAGCCACTACAATCTGGCTCCAAACTATATTTCTAAAACCTCAACTCAAAAAATAAAATAAAATAAAACCTCCACTCCTCTGTTTTCCTAGAGCCCAGCCAGGTAGGATTTCTTCCTCTGGCCCACTCTCCTCATCTCCCTCCTCTATCAGCTCTGAAGAATTCTTTCCTTTTCCATCACATTCAAATCTCTCATGAACTGTCTGGTTGAAGACTCATATCCAAGGAATAGTCTTAAGTGGATCTCTGGAATATAGGCATCTAGTTTCCTCTCAGATTCAATTTCATTCCTGGGATGTTATTCTAGGTTTGAGAATGAATGAAAACCTGGGGTTGTGGGAAAACGGTTAAAGACCAGTGTAAGAGATCAAGAGAGAGACCAGGCAAAGGTGAGTGCAGAGAGAAAAGAAACGGGAATCTAGATGTTATTATGGGCGAGTGACTTAGGGGCTGGGGCCAGAAGACTGGAACAGCTTGGTCATTCTAGGTTCTCCCTAATCCTAAATTGAGTCCTAAAGATGTCTTAGAGGATGACTTTTACACTCCAAATAGTCATTCATCACTACCATTTTCTCCCTCCCCACCAAATGTTATCCCATGAAAAATAAGACCAAGTAGCTTGAAATGATATGTATTTTTTTCTTTGAAAATTCCATAATCATGTAAGAACATTACTTTCCATCACAATACTACATAGCACACATCCACTTACAGGAGCACTGATTTCCTAAGATTCCAGAGGTGTTTCACTCTGATAATCAGTGGAAGGACCTCACCATCCCACAGGCAGTAGGATGGGGAACAGCACCATCTTGCTATGAACTTAATCAAGCTCAGAGGGAACTCATCACCAGATGTTGTATCTTATATTCATTAGCATTTATGGCAGATAAAGTTAAATCACTCTGATAATCAGTGGAAGGACCTCACCATCCCACAGGCAGTAGGATGGGGAACAGCACCATCTTGCTATGAACTTAATCAAGCTCAGAGGGAACTCATCCCAGATGTTGTATCGTATATTCATTAGCATTTATGGCAGATAAAGTTAAAACAACAATAACTTAAACATAATTAAATATTGTTTAAGAAACTATGTGTTTAAATTATTTAAAAAAAATAAACTCTTTTTTGGCCATTATAATACAATAATACACCTGGGGAAGGTTGGGAAGAAATAAATAAGATTTTCTAAGACTCTGTCTCTCAGTCCAGGTATGAAGGTTCAAGGCTTCGGTGTTCGGGACTTTTGGTCCAGGAGCTTGATGGAATTCTGGACCCACTTCTGCTTGGGGTCAGCACAGACCTCCTTGTCTGCTTTGGTCTTGAAGCTGTGGAGGAAAGAGGGCAGAGTTAAATGGAGTGTCTTGGGAATTTTCCCCAGGGGTTTGATCCATTGGCCCCTAAATCTGCTTAGCCCTTGCTCCCTGGTTGAGGATCCTGAACGGGGACAGGAAGAAGGGGAAATAGGAGGAAGAAACTTCTTTTCCAGAAAAGAGGTTCTGCTGTTACTGCCACAGGGGAAGCCCTCCAGACCCTTGGCTAAAAGAACTTGGATGATCTGACCAAGCTCCTTAACAGAGGAGCCCGGAGTGTGTATATTTTCCTTCTTGTGGGCTCAGATTGTCTATGGAGTAGAGGGTCCTTTGGCTTAGGTGTTTCATTTATCTGACTCGTTTGGGCACGTAGAAGTCAGATAGAACTTTTGGCTGTGGGTGCCAGGGCATGGTCCACTTACATCACCGCTTCCTGGGGACACTGGCTGTTGGTGATCCTCGTGTAGCTGTCCAGCTTCTTGAAGGGGATCTTTCCATTGGTCACACTAAAGCAGCACGTTATTGGGATAGAAACTGAATCTGAAAAACATTTTGCAAAGAACCAGAGAGTTATGATGTGTTGTAAGTATGCCTGTGTCATAGAAAATGAAGAAGATAGGAGATAAAGCTAGTGCTGGAATTCTAGCTAGGACCCACCACTCTCACGTTCAGAGCCTTAATCCAGATCCCACAGGTAAAATGGTACCTGGAGTCAGTTTCTTCTACTGAACTGTGGGGTCTCTCATTGATGACTGCAAATGGGGAAATCTTGAGTAACAAGATTAATCCTTGCAGTGTGATTCAGAGAGTCTATTGATCCAAAACCTCTGAACCTGGGAAGATATGTTCTAAGAACTTGCTTCCCAGCTCTGTCCCTATGGGCTTAGAGCCAACCTATGTCACATGCTGAGACAGGTGCCTATGGGTCTTTATCCTTCACAGCCACCCTTCTGGAAGTTACTTGGGATCATAATCCAACATTGGGAGCCTCCAGCAAGAATTTCTTCCTCTCTACTATTGCCTGAAATGTCTTTTCCACCCACAATGAGAAATGGTCCTTCCTTCTGTGCCCCATCCAAAAACAAGATGAGGATTGTTGAGAGTGCATTTAGTGTCCCGAAGGTGGTATCGGGCAAGATAATGGAGCCTGGCCCCAGGGGCCTGAGCTTCTAGTTCTGGTCCTGCCTCTGACCAGCTGTGAGGTGCCAGCTGTTCTTAATTCCTCTCTTGCTTTCACTTTCTCCATCTTTGCAATGGAGGCTACGCAGCAAGCATGGGGTGACATGCCCGGGGTTAGTAGCTGGGGTAGTGAAAACATTAAGGCTTAAGAAGAGAGGAGCCTTACCTGGCTGAGCGAGCACCTGGGTGCAAAAGGCGGCTGCCACAAGCAGCAGACACAGAATCCCAGCAGAGACCTTCATGTTGGAGGGTGAGCACGGGGGCTTCAGCCTGAGAGTTGGCAGTTGCTGAGTTGGTCTCAGTCTCTGGAAATCTGGCTCCTCTGGCTGATCTGCCTGCCTTTTATAAGGAGCAGAGTGCATGGGTAGGGTCATGTTTAAGGAAGGACCGAATAAGCCCCTGAATGTGCTGAGTAAACACCAGATCCTGGTGGTGATTTCCGAACACCGAGAAAAGGAAGTTGTGCAATTTCCATCATCTGTTTGGGCTGTGGAGCAGAGGTGGAAGGATGTGTGGCCATGCCAGCAAAATGTACAGAGTGACATCATTAGATATTAAGAGCTCTGATTTCTTTGAAACGGAACATGATCTGTTGGAAAGGAAGAGTGGAAGCTGAGTTCCTAGTGGGGTGGAAAGAATCAACGGCCTGGGGCCTCCTCAGGGTCCAGGAGGTTGGGGAAAGGGCCCTAAGTCTTTGCCTGGGCTCTGTCTGTCTCTGGTCTCTGCCATCCTAAACCAGCTATGCTCCTTTAGAATCTCACACAGATAGCTTGATAGAATCTTGGCAGAATGGTAAATCCAGGCATCTTCAAGTCTTCAGGCTCTGGAATGTTCTGTTGTGAAGTCTAAGAACTGGACAACACATACTGATCTTAGAAGGTGGCAGTTGTTATAGTTGCTAAGTCCCGTCTGACTCTTTGTGAACCCATGGACTGTAGCCCATCAGGCTCCTCTGTCCATGGAATTTCCCAGGCAAGGATACTGGAGTGGGCTGACATTTCCTTCTCCAAGGGATCTTCCAGACCCAGAATTTGAACCTGTGTCTCCTGCATTGGCGGGTAGATTCTTTACCACTGAGCCACCAGGGAAGCCTACAGTCTTGCCGAGTGGTGATTTCCAAATATTTCATCAGACACTGAAGTTTCTTTCCAAGTGAAATGACACAAAGAAGTCCAGTCTTTCATGCAGATTCAGATAGAACAGGTCTGTTTGAAAAATGCCTTTTACTTTTGGCACCCAGTGTTTTGCCCACTTAAAAAATTAGGTTGTTTGTTGCCTTACAATTGACTTTGAAAAGTTCTTTTTACATTTTGCATTCAAACCCTTTACCAGCTATGTGCATTGCAAATATTTTCTCCATAGGCTGTAGCTTATTTTCTTAACAACAGTTTTCACAGAGCAAAAGTTTTAAATTTTAATAAAGTTCAATTTATCAATTTTTTCTTTCGTAGATGGTATTCTAGCTAAAATCTCTTCATCAAACCCAAGTTTGCATATTGCCTTTTCAATAAACATTTCTAGACTTTTCACTAATCATTCAATATTCCCCAATAATCTTGAATGTTAAATATTCCTAAGGGTCCATATATAAAGTCACCATAATTAAGTGAAGCCTTTCTCTACAGTTGGAAATTATACCATTTCTACTTTTTCACAATCATAAACAACAATTATGAGAAAACGAATGTAACATAATCATTATTGTCTCCAATTCTATAGCTAGAGGATTAATAAATCAAGTTATATGGCTATTATTAAGGCTCTTAATCAAGTTACAGCATTATTACATTGCTGGAAGATTTCTATCTTCATTAAAATGTGAGTTTATTGTTCTTAAAAATATTCAACAATTGCTAAGAAAAAGATATTTATCTTGTTAAAGGGTAAAACTAAGCAACGGAATCGTGGTTTCCTTTATGGCGTTGACATCATGCTGGAGCCTTTTTAGAGGCAGACATGTTCTTTATCTTACTCAGAGGGGTGCTTAAGCAGTTGTCTATTTAAAATTCATGAAGTTGTACACTTAGAATGTCTGTACTTTATTGTACATAAATTAAACTTCCACATAAAGTAAATAAAATGCACAGCACTATTTTGCTTACACTCTAATGTATTTGTTGTTCTTAGCGAGAGTGTTAATTATTTTTTCTTGTGATTAACTCATTCATGTTTCTATAACATTATGGCCTTTTATTTTTCTTACTGATTCCAAAGAGACTTTAGAACATTTATCTCATGCATTTTCCTTTTATTATACTGTGTGAACTTGTAAGAGGAGAGCATTTGCAGAACATGGGATAAATCACTGTCATCAGAATTTCTTCTGACCAGAAGGGAACTTGAGTTCTTCCAGACAGTCCTCTTGCCAGATGTACCTTGTAGCCCTGATCTCTGTGGGAGTGTGGTGTCTAAGAGGTCATTTGCACACATTTTTTTGTTCAGAAATAAAGTTACTGTCTCACAGAATACTTTCAAGGCCCTGTTAATTTCTCCTCTGAGCTGCCATCATATGGAAAGTTCATCCATAAGCAGATGACACAAATAGTAGCAAAAATGATATTGTTGAGAATCAACAAGCGTTAGTCAAATGAAGGGACTGAGGGTCAAATAACTCAATTTTAATCCTGATGGAGCCAATAATGAGCCAATGACCTGACCTGCCCAGTGTGACCATGGATAAATCTTGATTCTTAAATTCATTGTCCTTATCTATAGAAGAGAAGGGTTTGACAAGTTCAGGGATGACAAATAGTTTTCAATAGTTTGTTAACTTAATAGATTGATGGCAGATAAACAGAAAGGTTTGTTGGAAAAAATTAAAAAAAAGAACCAAGCAAAAGCTCAAGTGAGGCCTTACTTTGGGTTATTGAATGCAATGCTGTGATTGATTAGTGATGTCTGCCAAGGATGCAGCAATAGAAAGTGGTACAACTTGGGTAACACAGATGTTGTCCCTGGATTAAATCATATTTAAGCTCTTCTGTAACTTAATTCATCTATGTTTGAGAAGTATCCACTAAGAGACTAGGAAGCTAGCATGCCAAGAGAACTGGCAGAGAAATGTGCTTAGCTGTCAGCCCTAGGAGAAGATGCATAGCATGGTGGTTAAAAGTCTGGATCTGGATACAAGGAATACTAGTTAATATCTGCGTCAGATATTCTTTACTTATGTGGAAATGGGGTTTATTGTCAATATTAAGTGAAAAGTAAAAGTAAAGTAAAGTGAAGTTGCTCAGTCATGTCCGACTCTTTGCGACCTCATGGACTGTGGCCCACCAGGCTCCTCTGTCCATAGGATTCTCCAGGCAAGGATACTGGAGTGGGTTGCCTTTTCCAGGGAATCTTCCTGATCCAGGGATTGAACCCGGGTCTTCAGTGTTGCAGGCAGACACTTTACCATCTGAGCCACCAGGGAAGCCCAATATTGAGTGATCTGATATCCAAAACTTGCTTTGCAGAGTAATATATGCGTGCATGCATTCTCAGCTGCTCAGTCATGTTCAACTCTTTGTGATGCCATGGACTGTAGCCTGCCAGATTCCTCTGTCCATGGGATTTTCCCAGCAAGAATACTGGAGTGGTTTGCCATTTCCTCTTCCAGAGGGTCTCCCTGATCCAGGATCGAACTCATGTCTCCTGCACTGCAGGTGAATTTTTCACTGCTGAGCCAATGGGGAAGCCCTCAGTAACATATGACGAATGATCAATAAGTTAGCTTTTATTAATAGTCAAGTAAGAAAGGTATTATGTCTAAAACGTGCTAGAAAGGGACCCACAGTGTGGCCCCTGGTCTCTTGTATTAGTTCTCCCTAAAATTTCTTCCAACTAAGATATGTGGTAGAAATAGACCACCAGGAATGTCTGGATTGTAGATGAAGGGAGAAAAAAGAGACTCCCAGAGAAGGAGAAGTGTGGTCCTAGGATCCTGCCATGAATCAGATGCATGGAATGTTGTGGGACCCACAGTGGGGATGAGGGTCAGACTCCAGGGCTGACACACCAAGAAGCACCGAGGTCTTAATTCTTCAAGGAACTCAGAGACCTCAAGTGGTAAATCACTTTGATTATGCAATTTCCCTCTATTGTTTTGTCCTCAAACTGAATTCAAGAAATCCCAACATAAAAAGTTAAAACGAAACTTTAGGCCATGCAAGTTCAGCAGCTGTTCTTTCCAGTAGCGTGATTATGCTTTTGTTTAAGGAAGTGGTCACCCTGCCTTCTCTCTTTTCTCCTCAGCATCCTCCCAACGAGCATCTTCCTTAAGCAGTTTAGACAGCTCACTTAGGGCTCAGTGGCTGTGAAGGGGCACTGGAGATCGGAAACAACCTCTGTTAATAGAGGGGCAGAAATGGGCACCCTGGTGTGGAAATAGTAGGGTGTTTACATACTTCGTTTTATTTTTGTGGTAATTATTTTGCTTTGTTTTGTTCGTTTTTCACTGCTTGCCTCATTTTTAAAGAATTTTTATTAGCGTATAGATGATTCACAATGTTGTATTCGTTTCTGCTATCAAGCAAAGTGAATAAGTTATACATATACATATATCCACTCTTTTTAAGATTCTTTTCCCATATAGGTAGTTATCAAGTATTGAAGAGTTCTCTGTGTTATACAGTAGATCCTTATTAGTCATACGTAGTGTTTGTATGTCGACCTTAAGCTCCCAATTTATCCCTCCCCTGGTAATAGTAAGTCTGTTTTCTACAGCTGTGACTCTATTTCTGTTTTGCAAATGAGTACATTTGTAGCATTTTTTTTTAGATTCCACATATTAGCAATCTCATATTATATTTGTCTTTCTCTGTTTGACTTACTTCACTCAGTATAACAATCTCTAGGTCTAGCCATGTTGCTACAAATGATATTATTTCATTCTTTTTTATGGCTGAGTAACATTCCATCATATATATGTGTGTTCAACTCTTTTGTAACCCCATGGCCTGTAGCCTGCCAGGCTCCCCCATCCATGGACTCCTCCAGGCAAGAATACTGGAGAGAGTTGCCCTTCCCTTCTCCAGAGGATTTTCCAGACCCAGGGATCAAAGCTGAGTCTTCTGCACTGTAGGCAGATTCTTTACCATTTGAGCCACCGGTGAAACCCTGTACATATGGACCACATCTTTTTTATCGATTCCTCTATTGATGGACATTTAGGTTGCTTCCCTGTCCTGGCTATTGTAAACAGTTCTGCAATGAACATTAAGGTGCATGTATCATTTCAAATTGTGATTTTCTCTGAATATAAGCCCAGAAGCTGGATCACAGGATTGTGTTGTTTGTAATATGTAGAAATGTGGTTCTTAAGAAATGTGACTAAATGGGAAAGGATCTCAGGAATCAAAGTTTCTGCTTCCATTTTCCAGCTCTGTCCCAAGTGTCTTCGATGGTCACAAAATTATAGAATGAGTTAGAAGAAAGTGCATTTAATTTATTCAATCCTTTTCCTTTGAGAGAATGAATTTATTATAAAGGTGTAATGATTTGTCATAAAGTTGTACAACTGCCCGGTGACAAGGCAGAGCTGGTAAATGAGCACATCAGAATGAAAACCATTATGCAATTTTGACTTAGAAGACAAGAATCAGGCAGGAAAATACAGAGAGGTGCCCCAGGAATCCCAAAGGCCATCCAGTGCACTGGTCCCCAGATCTGCCTATCACATAGAATGCCCTGGGCAGTGACTTATAATACGGAAAGGCTGCCTTAACCCACTCTAACATACTCGCTCAGAACCTTTGGAGATAATGCCTCGAATTCTTTTTGAAGTGTTCCAGGTAGCTTTTAACCATGACCAATTTGGGAGCCATCAAGGATCAAGATCATCCCCAAGAAAAAGAAATGCAAAAAAGCAAAGTGGCTGTCTGAGGAGGCCTTACAAATAGCTGTGAAAAGAAGAGATTCAAAAAGCAAGGGAGAAAAGGAAAGATATACCCATTTGAAAGCAGAGTTCCAAAGGATAGTAAGGAGAGATAAGAAGGCCTTCCTCAGTGATCAATACAAAGAAATGGAGGAAAACAATAGAATGGAAAAGGCTAGAAATTTCTTCAAGAAAATTAGAGATACCAAGGGAACATTTCATGCAAATATTCATGGGCACAATAAAGGGCAGAAATGGTATGGATCTAACAGAAGCAGAAGATATTAAGAAGTGGCAAGAATACACAGAAGAACTGTACCTAAAAGATCTTCATGACTCAGATAATCACAATGGTGTGATCACTCATCTAGAGCCAGACATCCTGGCATGCGAAGTCAAGTGGGCCTTAGAAAGCATCACTATGAACAAAACTAGTGGAGGTGATGGAATTCCAGTTGAGCTATTTCAAATCCTAAAAGATGATGCTGTGAAAGTGCTGCACTCAAGATGCCTTCACATTTGGAAAACTCAGCAGTGGCCACAGGACTGGAAAAGGTCAGTTTTCATTCCAATCTCAAAGAAAGGCAATGCCAAAGAATACTCAAACTACCGCACAATTGCACTCATCTCACACGCTAGTAAAGTAATGCTCAGAATTCTCCAAGCCAGGCTTCAGCAATACATGAACTGTGAACTTCCAGATGTTCAAATTGGATTTAGAAAAGGCAGAGGAATCAGAGATCAGATTGCCAACATCTGCTGGATCATGGAAAAGGTAAGAGAGTTCCAGAAAAACATCTATTTCTGCTTTATTGACTATGCCAAAGCCTTTGACTGTGTGGATCACAATAAACTGTGGAAAATTCTTCAAGAGATGGGAATAGCAGACCACCTGACCTGCCTCTTGAGAAATCTGTATGCAGGTCAGGAAGCAACAGTTAGAACTGGACATGGAACAACAGACTGGTTCAAAATAGAAAAGGAGTATGTCAAGGTTGTATATTGTCACCCTGCTTATTTAACTTCTATGCAGAGTGCATCATGGGAAATGCCAGGCTGGAAGAAGCACAAGTTGGAATCAAGATTGCTGAAAGAAATATCAATAACCTCAGATATGCAGATAACACTACCCTTATGGCAGAAAGTGAAGAAGAACTAAAGAGCCTCTTGATGAAAGTGAAAGAGGAGAGTGAAAAGGTTTGCTTAAAGCTCAACATTCAGAAAACAAAGATCATGGCATCCGGTCCCATCACTTCATGGCAAATAGGTGGGGAAACAGTGGCTGACTTTATTTTGGGGGTCTCCAAAATCACTGCAGATGGTGATTGCAGCTATGAAATTAAAAGATGCTTACTCCTTGGATGGAAAGTTATGACCAACCTAAACAACATATTAGAAAGCAGAGACATTGCTTTGTCAACAAAGGTCCATCTAGTCAAGGCTATGGTTTTTCCAGTGGTCATGTATGGATGTGAGAGTTGGACTATAAAGAAAGCTGAGTGCAGAAGAATTGATACTTTTGTCTATTGTGTCGGAGAAGACTCTTGAGAGTCCCTTGGACTGCAAGGAGATCCAACCAGTCCATCCTAAAGGAGATCAGTCCTGAATGTTTGACATTGAAGCTGAAACTTCAATACTTTGGCCATCTGATCCAAAGAGTTGACTTATTTGAAAAGACCCTGGTGCTGGGAAAGATTGAGGACAGGAGGAGAAGGGGATGACAGAAGATGAGATGGTTGGATGACATCACTGACTCAATGGACATGAGTTTGAGTAAACTCTGGGAGTTGGTGATGGACAGGAAGACCTGGCGTGCTGCAGTTCATGGGGTCACAAAGAATCGGATAAAACTAAGCGACTGAACTGAACTGAACTGAACCTGGTTTAAATGCTTCATTTACAGATATATACACTGAGGCATAGAATGGTAAGCTGATTTACTCAGAGTCACTCTGATAATTTAGCAAATCCAAAACCAGAACTCAGAGATGCCATTCCTATGCCCAGTTACACACTGGGCCTGCTTCTTTGGTCCCTGGTACAGGCAAGTTCTTCGTTCTAACAGAAACCCCATTGTCCTGTGTCTGTAAGTTCATGTACAAAGATAAGCGTGTGTGGGCCCAGTTGGAGTGTAAATGATCTCAAACAGGATTACCTTATAGGCTTAACAAGAGGAACATGAATAGCTTCTATTTCAACTTGGGAATATATAGTTTAACCCTCAAGCCCTTATATCACCATTCCCCACTCAATGCTTAATAAGTGATAATAACAGAAGACCTTTTGAGGTTATCTACAATGTCTGTTCTTGTCCTTTATAATAACTCTATGGAATCAGTTGGAATTTTGATGGCAACAAGCTGTTCAGTTGCTCCTGGTGCTCTGGGGCTACTACTGGGATGTGGGTAGAATGTTCCCTGACCCTAAGCTCCTGGCTGGTTTGGTAGTATGGATTCTAGGCACTGCTTTATCCTAATCTGTCCCCTCTGGTGGCCAAGGCAATGCGGTCTGCGGTCTGAAAGATACAACTTTAGGAATGAGAGGTGAAATGGACTTTGTTGGATTCCTGAATTTTTAAGTGTACACATTATTTCAGCTTTATTGACGGAGCAGCCAAGGAGCAGGGCAAAGCAGATATATGTCCTATGTGTACAAAATAAAGCACCCAGGTCTCGGGCTATCTAGGCCAGCCTCTTCACAGGGCCCTGATTTCAAGTGTAATGCATGGAACAGTGAGATACAGCATGGCACAGCAATTGTGGGCCCAGTAGGAATGTAAATGATTTCAAAGAGGGTTACTTGATAGGTGGCCTCTCATCCTGCTTTGAATAGTTTCCTCACTAATAACTGAGTGGAGGGTACTGTTTCTGCTGTAGTCTTTCTTCACATGGCCAGTTGGGATCTTTATCAATCAGAAACATTCCTGGTCACTGCGGCAAGTCAAAGAGACATGGAGATTCTTTTTTTTTTTTAATGTAAATTTATTTATTCTAATTGGAGGTTAATTAATTTACAATATTGTTTTGGTTTTGCCATACATCAACATGAATCTGCCACAGGTATACATGTGTTCCCCATCATGAAACCCCCTCTCACGTCCCTCCTCGTACCATCCCTCTAGGTCATCTCAGTGCACCAGCCCCAAGCATCCAGTATCATGCATTGAACCTGGACTGGCGATTCGTNTCTAAGGTTTGAACTCAAAAAAAAAAAAAAAAAAAAAAAAACTGTTATCCAGGCAATCCAGTCCATTATTTATACAATTATTCCACAAAGAGTCAACACTTTCCCCATGCCAAAAATATGCGATAAGGAACTGGAGACTCTTTCACCATCCTTTCAATTTTGCCTGGTTTTGTGACTTCCATCAATAAAGAGGATGGGGTGCAAGTGGTAATGTGCTGGCCTTGGATCTAGGCTCAAAGAGGCCTCATTTGCTCCTTTTCTACCTCCAGTGTCCTGCCATCAGATATGCACCATCTATATAAGCCTGGGCTAGCCTGCTGGAGGGAGAAAGGCGGTGTGAAGGATATCTAAGGCCCACCAACTTCCAGATGTGAATAAGGCCAACCTAAAACAGCCAGCCCCCAGTCAGCCCTGAAACTGTCTACAGATGCATAAGAGAGTCCAGCATGGGTGAGCTCAATCCAGCCCAAAAGAGTAGAACCATGTAGCTGGCCCATAGTTTCATGAAAAATACTATATGTCAGCCACCAAGTTCAACACTTCCCTGGTGGTGCTAGTGGTAAAGAACCCTCCTGCCAATGCAGAAGATGTAAGAGAAAGGGGTTCAATTCCTGGGACAGGAAGATCCCCTGGAGGAGGGCACAGCAACCCACTCCACTATTCTTGCCTAGACAGAATAGAGGAGCCTCGCAAGCAAGAATCCATAGGGTTGCAAAGAGTCAGACACAACTGAAACGACTTAGCACACACACATAACCACCAAGTTCAGGGGTTATTTTACAAGTAATAACAAGGAACTGAAACAACCGTTGTCTTCCCAGCTCTCCAGTTGCAAATCCTATTCTTCCTATTTTATTTTTCATTATTTCCCCTATCATTCCTATTTTAAATGTATCATCCTCCATGAAGCTTTGCCTGATGCCTACAGCAAAAAGTCAGCATTCACTCCTCTGAGATCCCATGGCATTTGGTTTGCACCTTTCTGTATTTGTCAGAATAGGCTGGACTCTGCCATAGTAACAGTGTCAGTGGCTTAGTATAACACAGATTTAGTGCTGGTTCATGGTACCCAGCTGATTCACTTGGGACCCACCCTGATGCAAGCAGCACCATCCTGCCATGCTGCCATCTCAAACCAAAGCTTCTGAGAATGCATAGAGAACTCAGACCTGCTTTTCACCACTTCTATTCATTGCCCACTGCCCAGACTTGATCATACAGCCTCATCTAACTGTGAGAGAGCTGGGAATGAAAAGGAGCATGTGGATACTTGTTCCAGTCTCTATCCTTCCTCGTGACACCATTCCTTTATGCCTTTGAATTGCATGACCTTCTTTCTTATACCAAATGTGCTATCCCCAGGACGGGCTTGATGGGCATGCATGCTATGCGGTAGCACTGGGTCCCCAGCTTAGGACCTCACACTTGTAGTAATGATCTGCTGTCTCCATCTTGAAATCCTTAATAATTTTTGAACTAGGAGTGGGGGGTTTCTCATTTTCATTTTGTCCTGAGCCCCTCAAAGTATGCAGCTGATCTTATCCACAGCTCATCTAGGAGTTTTCAGCCCAAGGTGCTCACTGGTATTACCAGGGAAACATTAAAAACTATAGTACCCAAGACCCCCTGAGAACAATTAAATCTGACTCCTGAAATTGGACACTGGAAAAGGTAATTTAAAAAAAGGTACCTCCATATGATCTTGATGTATAGCTAGAATTCTTCTAATGCCATCTTGAAAATAACTATTTTTGGTATTCTTTCAAAAGGAAAAAAAAAATATGGTAAGAAATAAGAAATTGTGGGCTTCCCTGGTGGCTCAGACAGTAAAGAATCTGCCTGCAATGCAGGAGGCCCAGTTTGATCCATGAGTGGGAAAATCCCCCAGAGAAGGAAATGGCAATCCACTCCAGTATTCTTGCCTGGAGAATCCCCATGGACAGAGGAGCCTGGAGGGCTACAGTTCATGGGGCTGCAAAGTCAGACATGATTGAGTGACTTTCACTTTCAGGAAATAAAAATCTGGTAAAAAGAGATTAAAATAATGCCCTTCTTAGTTTTAAAAGTGTCAAAGCCATGAAAATAAAGTCTGGAGAACTACTTCAGATTGAAGAAAACTAGAGATAAGACATCAAATGCAACACGATTCTGAACTGGATCCTTATGTAAAAGACCAGCGTCCCCATCCCAGTCTTTTAGAAATTATGGCACATATGTGTAAAGATAGAGGTGCAAGGCAGCCATTCACTATGGCATTGTATCTGATGCAAAAGAGAAGGATACAATATTGTATTGGTTTTGCCATACATCAACACGAATCCGCCACAGGTATACACATGTTCCCCATCCTGAACCCCCCTCCCTCCTCCCTCCCTGTACCATCCCTCTGGGTCGTCTCAGTGCACCAGCCCCAAGCATCCAGTATCATGCATTGAACCTGGACTGGCGATTCGTTTCATATATGATATTATACATGTTTCAATGTCATTCTCCCAAATCATCCCATCGTCTCCCTCTCCCACAAAGACCAAAAGACTGTTCTACACATTTGTGTCTCTTTTGCTGTCTCACATACAGAGTTATAAGTAATTAACCTCCAATTAAAATAAATAAATTTATATTCTAAAAAAAAAAAAACAAAAGAGAAGGATACATCGATCTCAATAGCCACTCCTGGGCAAAGTTGAATAAATTATGAGAAATCATGCTGTGTGAAATAGGGAGCAATTTACATGTAATGAACTAGAAAATATCTCTGATATATTATTACCTGAAATTTCAGACTAATATATACATCGCAGTTCTATTCTTAATATATATATGTATATGTGTGTACACCCATGTATATAAAAATCTTATAATGCTGATAAGTTTACTTCTGAGAAGGAAGAAACTTAATTGATATATATGTTGAGTTAGCCAAAAGCTTTCTTCAAGAAAAACCTCAACAAACCTTTTGGCTAACCCAGTATATTTTTTAAGTCTCCTGTTGGCAATTTTAATTTTATTTTTTAAGCAGTAAATTTGTATGTGAGATTGACCATTGACCTTCCTTTTGGCTGTTGTATTTAGCCAGTCAATAATTCCTTGTAACCATCTTTGAAGAAATCCATGAGAGCTTTTAATTTTAAGGAACTGCCTGCCTAAGTCTTCTGAGTGAAACAGCATAAAATACAAATGAAAAACCTGAATTAGAAAAATAAGCTCAGGTTGTTTTAGAAAACCTAGAATAAAAGGAGTAAAGTATTTGTAACTCACATTTCAGCAAAGAATCAATGTTCTTAATTTCAAGAAATTCAAAGCTGCCTGTGTACTAATTACCGTGCATTGAATTCCTCCCAGTGCTGATCTATTACATGTTTGCATGTATCTCTTTAGACATAAAATAGAGAAATTGGGGGAGGTGAGGGATACTGCTATAAATTGTTTTCCTTCCTCTTTCTTCAAACAATAATTTGAGTGTGATAAGGATTTGCAAAACAAACACCAAGTTGCATAGGGCTTTGTGTTTTGAAGCCAAAGCGTGAAAATCCATTTAAGCAACTATCTTTCTGCCTGCAGAGATAAACAGGTTCTAAGTAACCTATATAAATCTCCAAACCATGGAAGAAAATAACCCCAAACTTTTTTCCTTATTTGGCTCCAATTAAAGTTCAATATGGGGGATTTAAAATCCCCATCGAAACAGGACATCTGCAATTTATAGCCTGACACAAATAACCAACTTTAACGTTGTAAAAGGACAAAGGGTCAGTTCCATATATTTGTACAGAAAGGAAAAAGATACCAACTTTCAGCACTTTGCCAAACAGCTGTTACTAAAAGGCCAGAGTAGATGGTTGGCATTTTGTTCCTCCAGCATCCATTTCTCCCGTCTACTATCACCTGTATTTCTTCATGGAGAATTACTTCTTCCCTATGGCTACCCCCCTAGAAGCTTCCCGGGTGGTGCTAGTGGTAAAGAATCCCCCTGCCAATGCAGGAAACGTCTGAGACACAGGTTTGATCCCTGGGTCAGGATGACCCCCCAGAGGAGGTTATGACAATCCACTCCAGTATTCTTGCCTGGAGAATCCCCATGGACAGAGGGCCTGGTGGGCTACAACCATAGAGTTGAAAAGACCCGAACATGACTGAAGCCATTTAGCACACTGAACAACTGTTCCAGTAGGCCATTTTTAGTGACAGAAGAAAAAGGTCATGTTTCTCCCCATTCCTGCTCCAGCAAGACAGAAGGTGAGCACCGGGCATAAGGTCTGCCACAAGATGCTCTGCAGATTTTGAAGTTACTATCCCTTAGCATTAAACTCACTTCTCTACCCAACTTATAAAGCTATACCTGGGGTTCTGCTGACTATGTTTCCTCATTCTCAGGGGGATTCTGATGTTCAGTTCAGTTACTGCCATGGCCGACTCTTTGTGACCCCATGAACCACAGTACGCCAGGCCTTCCTGTCCATAACCAACTCCCGGAGTTCACTCAAACTAATGTCTGTTGAGCCGGTGATGCCATCCAACGATCTCATCCTCTGTCGTCCCCTTCTCCTGCTGCCCCCAATCCCTCCCAGCATCAGGGTTTTTTCCAATGAGTCAGCTCTTTGGATCAGGTGACCAAAGTATTGGAGTTTCAGCCTCAGCATCAGTCCTACCAAGGAATATTCAGACATGATCTCACTTAGGATGAACTGGTTGGATCTCTTTGCAGTCCAGGTGACTCGCAAGAGTCTTCTCTAACACCACAGTTTAAAAGCATCAATTCTTCACTAAGCTTTCTTTATAGTCCAACTCTCATATCCATACATGACCACAGGAAAAACCATAGCCTTGACTAGATGGACCTTTGTTGACAAATTAATGTCTCTGCTTTTGAATATACTATCTAGGTTGGTCATAACTTTTCTTCCAAGGAGTAAGCGCCTTTTAATTTCATGGCTGCAGTCACCATCTGCAGTGATTTTGGAGCCCCCCAAAATAAAGTCTGACACTGTTTCCACTGTTTCCCCATCTATTTCCCATGAAGCGATGAGACCAGATGCCATGATCTTAGTTTTCTGAATGTTGAGCTTTAAGCCAACTTTTCCACTCTCCTCTTTCACTTTCAAGAAGAGGCTTTTAGTTCCTCTTCACTTTCTGCCATAGGGGTGGTGTCATCTGCATATCTGAGGTTATTGATATTTCTCCCGGCAATCTTGATCCCAGCTTGTGCTTCTTCCAGCCCAGCATTTCTCACGATGTACTCTGCATAGAAGTTAAATAAGCAGGGTGACAATATGCAGCCTTGATGTACTCTTTTTCCTATTTGGATCCAGTCTGTTGTTCCATGTCCAGTTCTAACTGTTGCTTCCTGACCTGCATATAGGTTTCTCAAGAGGCAGGTCAGGTAGTCTGGTATTCCCATCTCTTTCAGAATTTTCCACAGTTTATTGTGATCCACACAGTCAAAGGCATCGGCATAGTTAATAAAGCAGAAATAGATGTTTTTTCTGGAACTCTCTTGCTTTTTCTGTGATCCAGCAGATGTTGGCAATTTGATCTCTGGTTCCTCTGCCTTTTCTAAAACCAGCTTGAACATCTGGAAGCATGTATTGCTGAAGCCTGGCTTGGAGAATTTTGAGCATCACTCTACTGGCGTGTGAGATGAATGCAATTGTGTGGTAGTTTGAGCATTCTTTGGCATTGCCTTTCTTTGGGATTGGAATGAAAACTGACCTTTTCCAGTCCTGTGGCCACTGTTCAGTCTTCCAAATTTGCTGGCATATTGAGTGCAGCACTTTCACAGCATCATCTTTTAGGATTTGAATTAGGATAACTGGAATTCCATCACCTCCACTAGCTTTGTCTGTAGTGATTACTCCTAAGGTCCGCTTGACTTCACATTCCAGAATGTCTGGCTGTACTTGAGTGATCACACCATCATGATTATCTGGGTCATGAAGATCTTTTTGTACAATTCTTCTGCGTATTCTTGCCACCTCTTCTTAATATCTTCTGCTTCTGTTTTTTGTTTGTTTGTTTTGTTTTGCTTTTTTAAGTCACTTCAGTTATGTCTGACTCTGTGCAACCCCACAGACGACAGCCCACCAGGCGCCCCCATCCCTGGGATTCTCCAGGCAAGAACACTGGAGTGAGTTGCATTTCCTTCCCCAGTGCATGGAAGTGAAAAGTGAAAGTGAAGTCTCTCAGTCATGTCTGACTCTTAGCAACCCCATGGACTGCAGCCTACCAGGCTCCTCCATCCATGGGATTTCCCAGGCAAGAGTACTGGAGAGGGGTGCCATTGCAATTTCTGTCCTTTATTGAACCCATCTTTGCATGAAATGTTCCCTTGGTAGCTCTAATTTTCTTGAAGAAATCTCTAGTCTTTCCCATTCTATTGTTTTTCTCTATTTCTTTACAGTGATTGCTGAGGAAGGCTTTCTCATCTCTCCTTGCTATCCCTTGGAACTCTGCATTCAGATGCTTATCTTTCCTTTTCTCCTTTGTTTTTGGCCTCTCTTTTTTTCACAGCTATTTGTAAGGCCTCCCCAGACAGCCATTTTGCTTTTTTGCATTTCTTTATCTTGGGGATGGTCTTGATCCCTGTCTCTTGTACAATGTCATTAACCTCTGTCCATAGTTTGTCAAGCACTCTATCAGATCTAGTCCCTTAAATCTATTTCTCACTTCCACTGTACAATCATAAGGGATTTGATTTAGATCATACCTGAATGGTCTAGTGGTTTTCCCTACTTTCTTCAATTTAAGTCTGAATTTGGCAATAAGGAGTTCATGATATGAGCCACAGTCAGTTCCCAGTCTTGTTTTTGCTGACTGTATAGAGCTTCTCCATCCTTGGCTGCAAAGAATAAAATCAATCTGCTTTCAGTGTTGACCATGTGGTGATGTCCATGGGTAGAGTATTCTCTTGTGTTGTTGGAAGAGGGTGTTTGCTATGACCAGTGCGTTCTCTTGGCAGAACTCTGTTAGCCTTTGCCCTGCTTCATTTTGTACTCCAAGGCCAACTTTGCCTGTTACTCCAGGTATTTCTTGGCTTCCTACTTTTGCATTCCACTCCCCTATAATGAAAAGGACATCTTTTTGGGGTGTTAATTCTAAAAGGTCTTATAGGTCTTCATAGAACCATTCAACTTCAGCTTCTTCAGCATTACTGGTCGGGCATAGATTTGGATTCCTGTGATATTGAATCGTTTGCCTTGGAAACGAACACAGATCATTCTGTCATTTTTGAGATTGCATCCAAGTACTGCATTTTGGACTCTTTTGTTGACTATGATGGCTACTCCATTTCTTCTAAGGGATTCCAGGAGTGGCGGCTGTGCAGGAGCCACTGAGAGGAGCTACTCCATGTCCAAGGTCAGGAGGCCAAGAGGAGATACCCCATGTCCAAGGTCAGGAATGGTGGCTGAGAGGAGATACCCCATGTTCAAAGTAAGGAGTGGCAGCTGCACTTTGCTGGAGCAGCTGTGAAGAGATATCCCATGTCCAAAGTAATAGAAACCCAAGTAAGACAGTAGGCGCTGAGAGAGGGCATCAGGAGAAAGACAAACTGAAACTACAATCGTAGACAACTAGCCAATCTGATCGCATGGACCACAGCCTTGTCTAATGCAATGAAACTAAGCCATGTCGTGTGGGGCCACCCAAGATGGGTGGGTCATGGTGGAGAGGTCTGATAGAATGTGCTCCACTGGAGAAGGGAATGGCAAACCACTTCAATATTCTTGCCTTGAGAACCCCATGAACAGTATAAAAAGGCGAAAAGATAGGACACTGAAAGATGAACTTCCTAGGTCAGTAGGTGCCCAATATGCTACAGGAGATCAGTGGAGAAATAACTCCAGGAAGAATGAAGAGATGGAGCCAAAGCAAAAACAATACCCAGTTGTGGATGTGACTGGTGATAGAAGCAAGGTCTGAGGCTGTTAAGAGCAATATTGCATAGGAATCTGGAATGTTAGGTCCATGAATCAAGGCAAATTGGAAGTGGTCAAACAGGAGATGGCAAGAGTGAACGTTGACATTCTAGGAGTCAGAGAACTAAGATGGACTGGAATGGGTGAATTTAACTCAGTTGACCATTATATCTACTACTGTGGGCAGGAATCCCTTAGAAGAAATGGAGTAGCTATCATGGTCAACAAAAGAGTCTGAAATGCAATCCTGCTGCTACTGAGTCATTCAGTTGTGTCCAACTCTGTGCGACCCCATAGATGGCAGCCCACCAGGCTCCCCGTCCCTGGGATTCTCTAGGCATGAACGCTGGAGTGGGTTGCCATTTCCTTCTCCAATGCATGAAAGTGAAAAGTGAAAGTGAAGTTGCTCAGGTCGTGTCCAACCCTCAGCGACCCCATGGACTGCAGCCTTCCAGGCTCCTCCATCCATGGGATTTTCCAGGCAAGAGTACTGAAATATGATACTTGGATGCAATCTCAAAAATGAAAGAATGATCTTTGTTCATTTCCAAGACAAACCATTCAATATCACGGTAATCTCAAAAATGAAAGAATGATCTCTGTTCATTTCCAAGACAAACCATTCAGTATCACGGTAATCCAAGTCTGATGTTCAGTCACAGGGCAACTGGAAGCAGGAGGAGGAGAAAACCAACTGGCTTCTTCCTATTAGCTAGCTTTTCTTCCAGTATCACCCAGACGTCTCTCTTCACCTCGGCAGCTGAAGTTCATTCTGACAGCAACTAGTTCCTTTCCAGCTTTTGTGCACAGTCCTAGAACCATCCTCATCTTACTCCCCAGAGGTACCAGCCAGGCAGTGCCTGCTCCCCTGAGATCTGAGCCCCAATTCTGTGGGATCCACTTCCAGTCCCTGAGATACCAGCAGAGGCTGGCTAGTGCCCTCCCATCAAAGATCTGGGATTCAGCTCTTCCATGCTTCCTATCAAAGCATTTTGATTCTGAGAGCAACAATGTTTTATCTTGTTTCCCAGCCCTAAACGATAGCTTCTTTCTGCAGCTACTAAATCTGAGTTGCCCTGGTGTACATATTCACTACTGCAATTCTCAAATCTCTGTTTTAACCAACCAATCCTTACCCTACATTAAAGTCTCTCTGTTAAAATAGCTAGCATGGTTTTGTTTTTCCTCACTAGTGCCTGATGGGTCCAGGCACTCTCATCCAGAATTTTGACCCCTGAGAAGTTGATAAGAAGTGATTAGAGGTTTTCATTACAAAGTGGATGTGGTGAAAGATGGTCTTGACACAACTATTCTTGTGAGAGAACCACTGCTATTTTTCCTCTTTCCAAGTCTTCCTCTACTCTTTTCCTGCTCATCTTCTTGCCTGGTCCTCCAGCCTCCTTTGGATTCTGTAGACCCACTGAAAACCTTCCAAAACATTCCTCTTCCGGGGTTAAAGTGTCTGCCTCCAATGCGGGAGACCCAGGTTCGATCCCTGGGTTGGGAAAATCCCCTGGAGAAGGAAATGGCAAGCCACTCCAGTATTCTTGCTTGGAGAATCTCATGGACTGAGGAGCCTGGTGGGCTGCAGTCCATGGGGTCACAAAGAGTCGGACACGACTGAGTGACTTTACTTACTTAGTTTTTGTTGCTTTCAGAAAATAAGGTGATACGAAGACACTAAGCAGGAAAGTTTGCACAAATACCTTCATTCACTCCTTCTCTCAATCCATAAGGATTCACTAAGCAGTGCACTTGAAACAAATGAAAGCAACCCACAGCTGTTCTGAGTCCTTTTCAAGACTTTAAAATGGCAGCATTAGTTTCTGGTATCCTTCTAATACCACCACGTGTGCACACACACACGTGCACATGTGCACACTCACGCATGGCATACCCAGACCCAGCATTACCAACCCTGTGCTGAAATATCCATCTGGGAGCCATTTGCTCATAGGTTACCGAGTCACTCCCCTCGTTTAATAGGTCCAGAAAGGAGACGAGATGGACCCAAGGTCATACAGCAAGAGCCACTACCGTGACTCAGACTTCTCATGTACAGTCTACTCCCCAACCCACTTCTACCCCGTCAATCTAGGATCCACATCTTAGAAAGGGAAATCTATATGAGAACTAAAGGAAGATGAATAAATGAGGTGTATGCAGTAGGGGGCGGAGGAATTATAACCCTAGTCATTAGAGAAACCATTTATAATCTAAGAATTACATCCCCAGTTGTGAGTCAGAAGGGAAGGAAAGCAGGGGACTAGCAAATAGTTTTCCTGATAGGGACCCAGTGTAGGAAAGAGACTCTGGGTCCATTCTTGACTCTTGCATTTATTTTTATTATTTGAACTTGAACATGTTGTATTACCACAGAGAGTCCCATTTTATTCTCTGCAAAATGAAGATTACCAAACAAATGCCTATTCTACTTCTCAAATGTATTTCAACCATCAAAAACATTCATTCAACCAATATGTGGGCTAAGCAGTATTTTAGGAGCTGGGAACACAGCAGTAAGCAAAACAAAACCCTCATCCTCTTAACGCTTACATCTTAGAGGGAGGCAGACAGTACACACATAGCTTACACATAAATATGACATTTTAGAGAACAATACAGGCTATGGGAACATTAAATAGGGTTACTTGATGATTTTGGGGGCTCATTCAGCTCAGTTCAGTAGCTCAGTCGTGCCCAACGCTTTGCGACCCCATGAATCGCAGCACGCCAGGCCTTCCTGTCCATCACCAATTTCTGGAGTTCACTCAGACTCGCGTCCACTTGAGTCAATGATGCCATCCAGCCATTTCATACTCTGTCATCCCCTTCTTCTCCTGCCCTCAATCCCTCCCAGCATCAGAGTCTTTTCCAATGAGTCAACTCTTCTCATGAGGTGGCCACAGTACTGGAGTTTCAGGTTCAGCATCATTCCTTCCAAAGAAATCCCAGGGTTGATCTCCTTCATAATGGACTGGTTGGATCTCCTTGCAGTCCAAGGGACTCTCAAGAGTCTTCTCCAACACCACAGGTCAAAAGCATCAATTCTTTGGCACTCAGCCTTCTTCACAGTCCAACTCTCACATCCATACATGACCACAGGAAAAACCATAGCCTTGACTAGATGGAGTTGGCAAAGTAATGTCTCTGCTTTTGAATATGCTATCTAGGTTGCTCATAGGAAAACTCTTTGACGAGGTTAATTATGCGGTGATGGAAATGAGATGTAGAGGGAGACCATTCTAGAAGAGGCAAGAATGAGTCCAGAGACCTCAAGTAGAAATAAGTGTGGTGTTTGGAGCAAAAGAAAAGAGGGCCAGTGTTGCTGACCTAAGAGATTGAGTTATGGAGAGAGTGTGATCAGGTGGATCCTACGGGGAAAAAAAAAGCAAACTATTCACAACGTTCATCTATTTGGACACACTTTAAGCCTTGTATTAATCCAGTTGTCCTATTCTTCCTATTTTCTTTCTTTATATCACACAATTTCCTATTAGTTTCCAATTGTCACTGACCACTGATTACTTCTACTTTCCATTTTCTCTCTTCTTCCTCACTCTTTACTAAATAGGTATACACACGTTTCCTATAAAGAGACTATGAGATTTTTCTGTTTTTAGGAAATAATCACAAAAATGTACGTCTTGTGAGCCAAAGAGGCAGTATACTAGAATGGGTAAACTGCTGAGCTATGGAATCAGGTGTTGGATTTGAATCCTATCTCTTCCAGACAGTAGCAATATTAACTTGGCCTTCTTAAAGCCTTAGGTTTTTCACGTATAGAGTTAAAGATATGTAACTTACAAGGTTGTTGTGAAAATTCTGTGAATGAATGCGTGTAAGGCATAGCTTAGTGAAGGGAAAGCACTCGATGAATGCTAACTAAAGGTCCTCCTTTGCACACTGATGTTCCCTCTTTCCTCTGATTGCTTCCTCCCATCCCTTCAAGATTTATCATGTCATCTTCTCCAGGTTGTCTTCCCTAGACTTCCAGGCAGAGTTAAAGGCCCATGATATTTTACGGCTTACTACTCATCACATCAGATTAAAATTTCCTATTTCTGTGTCTGTCCCTCTTTTCTCCTAGCTTCTTGTTGTCAAGCAATGTGTTCTACTTATCTTGGCACAACAAGCACAGAGCTCAACATCTTGCAGATAATCAATTTCCAATGTGCTTGATAAATTCCATGGTGAATTCTTTTTGAATTCAACCAGATCAATACTCTCTGACTTGGATGTCTCATTAACTCTCTGGAGAGAGCAGCCCATGTTGGGGCTTGGAGAAAGGAAGAAGGAAGAAAACTGGACCATCTGGGTTAGGGATGCCTTTAATCTGTTGTTTGTAACTTAGGCATGTACATAATTGCACTGTTTTCTGGTTTGTGTAACAGTAACTGTTTCTGTGAACCCAGAGGAATAATCCTGTGATTGCTCTAATGCTTGCTTACTTACTTTATCACTGAAGGAAGAGACAGAATCCTTTAAAAGAGGAAATTAGAAAGAATTCACCTAATACCCAAAGAATGTTTTAAAATCTGACTTTTCAAAGTCATCCAGAAAGCAATTAAATGTCATTAGTATTTTAGCCTTCTCTGAAATGAGACTTTTGACCACTCTCTCAAGTACTCATTGACTGTGTACAGTGGAAACTGTCTCTCCTATAATAGAGAAGACAATATCGCTTGGGAAGGATATTATTTTGGCTCTAAGCAGCAGCAGCAGCAAGGACTCATATGAGAACCTTGGGTTTCATCTACCATATACATCATTGAACATGGAGCTGGCAGTCCCAGACAAACCTGGTAGGAACAGCGCCCTCTAGGATTTGGCACTGTGGTCCTCCCCGCCTTGGTCCATTCCTTCCCATTCCCTCTGTTTGCAGAGAGAGCAGCCCGGCATTTCAAAATCGCATCCGGTATGAGAATCCATGCTGTTGTGAGAAAAATATGGTCGTATTTTCTTTTACCCAAACAAACATAATAGAAATTGGTTGGAAAGTCAGGAGATGCAAATCTCTACCTATTTATGGAAAACAGCGCATCTTCCCTCTGAAATGGTTCCTTCCCCAAGAACAATGCCTGACCAAAGCTGAACAGTGACAAATATCATGCTGTTTTCTGTGAGGCTGCTGTATTCTCAAATCCTCCCTCACAGATGGGGAAACACAAAAAAATATATATTCTCGGTCCTCCTCACCTGAGCCTGGAAGCTGCTTTCAGCAGTAATTGAACTGAAGTAATCAAATGTGGTTCACAAATTGATTCTGCCTATCAGCAAAAAGCTCATTTAAATGAAATGATTGATACCAACCCTGGACAAAGACACTATTTTCTTTATTCCCCCAACAAATAAATCTGTTCTCATTACTAATTCAGAGATTTGGCGGGGGGGATGGGGGGGAAGCAAAGACTAGAAAAAGAGAGACAAGACATCAGGAAGCAAATACAGTGTATTATCGGGCAAAATGCTATTTGACATTCTTCTGTGTCCCCAAAGCCAAGTCATGAAAAACACGACAAATCTCTTCTTTGGAGAATCCTCCTCTATACCGATTCTTACTGTCCTGTTCACCTCTTTCCACACCCCTCAGGCAATCCGAACTAAACCAACAGTGGAGGAGCTGCTCCAGCTTCAGGGATTATCTCTCTCCTTTTGGAGAGAATGTGTTGTCTCCTAATGGAAACTGTTAGGGCTTTTTAAAATTTTTATTGATTTTTAATTCTTAATCTAGATGCCAGGGGCCTAGCTATTGGAGCAGAAAAAAATATTTCAAAAATAATATGAAAGAAGTAGCTCAAACTGGCCGGTGAGTGTGGAGGCATGCTCCGCTTGTAATTTCTTCTTCCCGCCTGCTCTCAGAAACCATGGCTGCCCCCCAGGAGGAAACACAGAACCTGTTGAATTGTAGTTATTGACTTGGAAATGGAGCTTGGAGGAAATTCTCCAATTCTTTGTGTATCCCCTGCCTCCTCTTGAAAAAGCTCTTCGTCTGTTTGAGAATCAGAGCTTTCATTTCATCTCCCTTAAGTCTTCTGGTCAGTGCTCATCTCTCCATTTCTTGAAATCATGTTATCTATAGCCCTTGATCACCAAGCATGCAACGTTTTCTCTGGCTGTTTCACTGGCCTGGCAAGCCCAGCTGTCAGCTTCTGGAGGACAGCGGCCGGCTGTAGATTACACTCACCACTGTTGCTAGCATTATGCCCAGAAACTTACAGCTGCTCAGAAAAGACTTTTCCCAGTGACCCATCTTTAGCTATTTTCCCCTTCTGCACTTCTCCACGGTTATGCAGATTAGTTCATCAACCTCAAACTCATTTATTGCCCTCAGGGCTGCTCTGCAGACTTGCCTGGGATTGGCTTACTTAGAGTTTTAAGAAAGGAAAAAAAAAAAAAGGCAGAACTGAATGGAAACAGTTGCCAACATTTAAGAACCAGGAGACTTTATGTAACATTTGATTTCTGGCTTCTCTTAAGGAATTGGATGATTGGACAATCCCGGCCCCATTCTTACCCAGCAGCAACGTGCTAGAGCAGAGGGGTAGCTGCCCCTATATAGGGAACATAGTCTCCAACCCAATGGCCCTAAATTCCAGCCAGCCTTATTTATTTATTTCCTGGCTGGTTCAGAAGATAAATGAGTTTGACCAATATCTTCTGTACAGGAAATTCTGATTATTCTCCCCAGAAGTCCATCACATTTAAAATCAGCATTATCAGGATGGGGAACACATGTACACCCAATAAAGAATTTTTAAAAAGAAACAAATAAATAAAATCAGCATTAGCTATTTGTCTAAAACCAAGGCCATTATCCTGGACTCTGGGCATGAGCTGTGGGTCTTTGTTCCCTTCCTGTCTCACTTGATGGCCTTACTCTCTGAGTTATCCAAGACCAAAGCTTCTGGGTCTCTCCAAATACACCCCCATTCCTCACTAAATCCTGTCCATTTCAACCCAGAAACATTTCCAAAATCCCGGGTGCCTCAGATGGTAAAGAATCTGCCTGCAGTGTAAGAGATCCAGGTTCGATCCCTGGGTCAGGAAGACTCCCTGGAGAAAGGAATTGGCAGCCCACTCTAGTATTCTTGCCTGGCCTGGAAAACTCCACCGACAGAGAGCCTGGTGGGGTCACAAAGAGTCAGACACAACTGAGCAACTAACACAACACACATGACTAACCCCTCCTTGCCACTTCCACTGCCTGCTCTCTGGCCATCCCTACTTTTTTATTTGGATCTCCTAACTTGCCTTCCATCCTTCAGTCCCCCCTATCCAAATTCACCCTTCATATGCCACCAAGTGACACCATTCAGACTTCACTCTCTTCTTCAAAAACCCCCAAAAGTCTCCAAAGCCTAGAAAACTAAGTCTAAATCTCATGGCCTCCACCATTTGTCCCCAGTTTACCTTAAGTTCATACTGGCTCTGTATCTTCCAGAATCAACTCCATCCCAGTTTTCAGAATCTTCCTGTACCCATTCACCTGCAGGCTGAGCTCAAAGGAGTAAAAGCCCTCCTGGGTGAACAGACCATTTAAAGACCTGGAGAAAGTAACTCAAGGATGACCCTTCTATCATGGTGGAATTCTAGCCAGCGTGACTTGGGCTGAAAAAGCTACTTCCTGGGAGAATAGAACGTTTTCAAAATCCTTGAAGCATCCCCAGCAGGCACTGATTTTGCTTAAGCAAAACCAACCATTTCTGAGCTCCAATTTCAGTCATATCGCTCTGATTCAAGGGAGTACTTTAGAATTCACTTTGGAGACTTCTAGTGGGAGAGAAAAATTATAGTTGATTTCTTACTTTCAGAAAAATAGAATATGAAGTAATGTGCCTTTTAGGAATCATATTAGTTGTACCCTGATTTATGCATTGTGTTTAGTTTCTAACAAGATTTGATTTTCAGTGGCCAAATGTTAAGCACATGAAAAGTTCTTACAACCAGCTGAGGAAAATGTTGTTTTCAGACCTCCTTTCTTTTGCTCAGCTTTCTATTTCTGTTAATCAGCTTAAAACTAATTAGAGTAAATTAATTCATCAGAATAATAACAATTGCCAGGGAGTCACACACTAGCACTTTATTCCTAGAGACAAGAACTTCCTGGGGGTTGGGAAGCAATTACAACTTCTTAATAATTTACGGAATAAAAGGAGACGGGATCTGTATCAATTATATTTTGTTTGTTTGAGAAAATTTTAATGAATTTAAGGGGAGAAATTAAACATCTCAGTAAGAAGCGATTACCATCTCTGAACTGTGCTCCACCTCTTGCTCATGAGTGGCTGGTGAGGCTGGCCTAACTGCATCCAGGATGGCGAGAAAGCCCCAAAGAACATTGTGATGAGCTGTGCACTTTTCTCTCATATTTACCATCTGCAAAATACTTGGATGTCATCAGCATACAGGACCCCTGGAAAAAATCTGTCTCACTAATTGAAAGGACAAAAGTGGAGAAAGCTCTTACCCTACCTGGATGTGGGAATCCAATCTTGAATTTTACCCCCTAGTTGCTCTTTGACCCATTTTTAAAAATATGCAGCTGAATTGCACTCCCTGCAGTCACAATACCTCTAGCTGGATAAATATTAATAGCATTAGCATCTAAAGCCAAGAAATCTCAATATTTATGTACTGTACATGATCTAATTAAAAGGCGCTTACTCCTTGGAAGAAAAGTTATGACCAACCTAGATAGTATATTGAAAAGCAGAGACATTACTCTGCCAACTAAGGTCCGTCTAGTCAAGGCTATGGTTTTTCCTGTGGTCATGTATGGATGTGAGAGTTGGACTGTGAAGAAGGCTGAGCGCAGAAGAATTGATGCTTTCGAACTGTGGTGTTGGAGAAGACTCATGAGAGTCCCTTGGACTGCAAGGAGGTCCAGCCAGTCCATTCTGAAGGAGATCAACTCTGGCATTTCTTTGGAAGGAATGATGCTAAAACTGAAGCTCCAGTACTTTGGGCACCTTATGCAAAGAGTTGACTCATTGGAAAAGACCCTGATGCTGGGAGGGATTGGGGGCAGGAGGAGAAGGGGACGACCGAGGATGGGATGGCTGGATGGCATCATGGACTCAATGGACGTGAGTCTGAGTGAACTAAGGGAGTTGGTGATGGACAGGGAGGCCTGGCGTGCTGCGATTCATGGGGTCGCAAAGAGTCGGACACGACTGCGCGACTGAACTGAACTGAACTGAACATGATCTAATGGCTGAAGAAACTGTCATGTCAATTTCACCTGCAATCTTTCTCTTATGTTCCTTTCTGCTAGAGAGACATACTACCAACCCATGTCGTCCTTAGCACATCTCACCATCCCATGTCACTCAACACATTATTGACCGGAGGGTTTTGCAGAAATTAATGCCTGTGACTGGTGATATGTTATGTTAATGAATATTTAAACACCTGCATTTGAGTAAATTTCAACAACTTTTTCTCACTTAATGTTCTTATTGAAACATGTTTTACAAAAACATTCTAATATTTTGTTAGAGTGTGAGAGGCAGGCAGTATAGCAGGCCCCTATGTGCAGGGGTAAAGAACATCTGTGACAAGTAGACTGTATTTTACTGTTCTTTCCCCTGGAAGAGCACACTCTACACTTTCTGGTGGCATTGTTTTTTTTGTCTTTTTTTTTTTTTTTTAGTTCTGTGGGTATGATTTCCTCTAGAATGTTCTTTTTTTTACCTGATAGTTAACAAGGTGGATCTTTGTGGGGGGCTCTTTCAGAAATTAGAAATTTTATAATGTGTCATTTTTGAAAATTTTACAGTAACAAACTTGCATTTACAATATACACAAAAGTGAAAGTGAAGTTGCTCAGTCATGTCTGACTCTTTGGGACCCCATGGACTGTACCCTACCATGCTCCTCCATCCATGGGATTTTCCAGGCAAGGGTACTGGAGTGGGTTGCCATTTCCTTCTCCAGAGGATCTTCCTGACCCAGGAATTGAACCTGGGTCTCCTGCATTGTAAGCAGATGCTTTACTGTCTGAGCCACCAGAGAAGTCACAAGCTTGCAACAAAAACCTAATGAAGCAAAATGTGAATGATAAAAAACAACCATAAGTTGTATAATGAACCCTTGATCAATTTTAAGTCCTAACAACTGTGCACAGTAATGTTATTAATAATTGTATCACTCTCTAAAAAAGTACTGGAGACTTCCCTTTTGGTCCTGTGGTTAAGAATCCCTGGTCCAGGAACTAAGATCACAAACATCTGGAGGCAACTAAGCCCACACACCTGAATTAGAGTCCATGTGCTCCAGTGAAAGCTCCTGAGTGCAGCAACTAAGATCTGACACAGCCAAATAAATACATTTTAATAAGTAAATATATCAATTAAGTTAACATGTATTAATACATCTCCGGTCGATGATGTATGTATGATCACCTCATACTATTCTCACTTCCCCATCAACCCCTCTTCTATTCTCTACACTACAAACTGAAAGTGGTTATTTTTTTCCATCAACACAGGTCTTATCATCATCCATTGAGTATACCAGAAAAGAATGTTCTCAGTGGATACTGGGTAATTTCTAATATTCCTTAGGAAACCCAGAGGACCACATATCTGAAGTGATTCAGCCAGGAGTCATGTCTTCTCAGGGACAGTCTGCTGAGGGTATGAAGGTTCCACTGCCAAACAGACTCTGCAGTTTGCACTGTCAGCCGCTGTCAGGCAGTGCTTTGGGTTTTGCTGCCAAAACTGCTGTCCCTGCCTACTCTAAGATCGCATGCACCTGCCACCCTACCCACTCTTCCCAGACAGAAGTTCACACAGTTGGCATTTCATGGCTTAATGTGTTTCAGACTCAGAGTCTGTGTCAGAGGCATCGATTTGTGATGCCTCAGCCAGGAGTACAGGCCTAACTGCATGGGGGCTCACTACCAGCCTCTAAATGGGCTCTGACTCCTAAGGGGGGAGATTCCCCAAAGGAAAGGGATTTAGAGGTCAGGTGGCCAAAATAATGACTAGTGTCCACTTTAATATTATTTATTTAGCACCTACTATATGCCAAAGATTGTGAAGACATTAATTTCACAATATTTCAGCCAAACAGGTATGTTTGTTCATTTTATATATTAGGAAATCAAATCCTAGATTTCAGGATCAAGAGAGAAAGCAAATTAAGAGAATTTGAATGAAAAACTTAATGGCTTATATGATAGAAATGTGAATTCCAGAAGAGAAAGACTTACTTGTTTCATACAGTGATGAATCCTTATGCCTCTGGTTGCGTCTGACACAGATCAGGCATTCAATGAAGCATTTAGAGTTAGATCAGTAGGCCGGATCCAGGGTCTTAAAAGATGTCTTTCCAGCTCATCATTACCTTCCCCTGTCTGTTCTGCACCACTGTTTATACCCTCACCAGATTGCATTGCTAATGACAAAGGTTTTCTCTTTTTCCTCATCACAGAATGAAGTCTCATTGTCCTGGTCTCTGTCACATTCCTCCTGTGAACTGATCACTAAGGCCAAGGTAAGAATGCTCAATGGGCCAACCCTGGGTCATGTAACCATTTCTAAACTTTTAGGAATAGTGGACTGAACTATGTGGACTAAAATAAAGGAAGGAGCATTTCCTCAAAATGAAGTGTAATGTCTTTTATCATTAATAAAAGCAGTAGAAATGACACTGGACAGGTGTCATATGTAGTGGACAAATGCCCACTACATAGAGCATAGTTCAACACTGATGTAATATGCTTTTAATGTTCTTAATCACCAGTTTCCTCCATTTAGCCCTCAAGGATACCACCAGAGCAACACAATTTTTTGTCTTTACAGGATACTGAAGATCAGAGATGGTAAGTGACCTGTCCAAGATCACAGAATAAGGCAATAGAAAGTCAGGACTTAAAGCTAGAGCTTCCACTCTTGCATAGTGCCTTTTTTCTTGGACCCTGGAAATCTAGGAAAATGTAAGAGGGATGGGGAATAATTAGCCTTCTCAAGAGCAGACAGCCTTTGAGCTGAGGAATCTGTGTTTAGGTAATACTTCTATTGTGAGAATGCTTGCTTTTCCTGAAAATAATCCATGTAATTAATTTAGCTCACTTTATTAGCTAGAGCAACATCTTACTGCCTTTCCCATTTGCAGCCACAGTACTGATTAGCGCCTTTCATATCTTATTTAGGAAAGGATGCTGTATGTATTACCATGCCCTCAGTGTAATAAATTTGACATTTCAGATGGTAACAAATGGCTAGAAAATTGGCCCCTTGAGACTAATAGCCCAGAAGCATTTACATGTAATTATTCTGCCTGAGAATTTAATTTTGCTGGGCACAAAAATTATACTGAGTGAAGAGACCCAGAACAGTGAACCCTGGACTCAAGTGGTAGACATTAGCATGAACACTGGATTCTGGAATATTCTTTCTAATACTTAAAGACAATTCCCCATGGTGGAGTGTATTTCTGCAACAGATTTAGATAATGTTTCACTCTGCGTGGCACTAATTTACTCTGCAAATGTTACAAGTGGGCTCTTTCTTCGTCCCCCACTGTCATTTTTGTCATCGGTTTGTAGTTCTGATCACCTGCCTCCTGAGTCATGGGTCATGAATTACCATTTTCCCTATATATTTGCACTACTCTTGCTCCTTCTAGTTAAAGGCCTTGTGATCCTGCAGGTTGGGAAGGGCAACATTGTTGCCAATAGCTCCTATCCTCTTTTTTTGGAGAACAAAATCAAGAGAGGTTCAGTGACTTAGTCAATGACGTATAACTAGATAAGGAGAGTGGAGGTGATCTGGTTTTCTAAATATGCCGTTCCTCTCTCCATGTGCTCATGTGTTCATTCAGCTTACACAATCACTGAGTGCCTACAATGTGCCAGGCATTGCATTTTGTAGGGAAATACAAAGGTCCACTAAAGGAATAAGGGATCTGCTTTCAAGAAACTTATATTCTAGAGGGAAACACAAAAAAGAAGTCATAAAATTCATATTTAAAAATTCCAATTTGAGATAAGAACTATAAATAGAATGATATGATAGAAAGTGACTGGCAGTAGAAAGAAGTACTGATTTAGACAGAGCAGCCTGGGAAGAGCTTTGGGAAGAGAGATTTTTTAACTGAGAACTGAAATATAAGAAGAAGCTAGCCAGAGAAAGAACCAGGGAAATCACATCAAGATCAGAAACCTCAGGAATAAATGTCCTACAATCCATTTAGAAAAGGATGAGTTATTTGCATCAATCAAAATGAGTTTGAGATAGCAATTTACTCACAAGAAGTAACTCCTCTCTTCCTATGAAAGGAAGTTGTAGACTTAAAACAATCATATAAGAAAACTTTCTCAAACTTTCAGCTATAAGATAAATAAGGTCTGAGATCTAATGCATAACATGCTGATTATAGTTGATAACACTGTGTTGTACAATGAAAATTTGGTAAAAGAGTAGAACTTAAATGTGTGTGTACTCAGTCGTGTCCAGCTCTTTGCAACCCCATTCACTGTAGCCCACCAGGCTCCTCTGTCCCTGGGATTCTCCAAGCAAGATTACTGGAGTGGATTGCCATTCCTCCTCCAAGAGCTTAAATGTTCTCACACTTTCATTTGTCAAGTATGCTTCAATAAAGCTGGAAAAAACAAATGTCCTAGTACACAAAAGGGTTTAGAGTGTCCCAAGAACCTATAGAAGGCTAATGTGCCTGGGGAATAGTTTTCAGAAACAATTTATAGACAGAACTGGCAAGCTGCTGGCGAATGGGACACAGAAAGTGCAGAAAGGAGAGACCAGGGAGTTCTCCTCCACTATGATCTTGAGAAGCCACTTGGGGGCTGTCATTGATTGAAATGGGAAAGCCAGCAAGAGGAACAGGTAGAGGTGGCATTTGGGAATCATGAATCCTGTTTTGGGCATGTAAAGTTTGAGATTCCAGGGAAACAATTAACTTGAGACATCAAAGAGGTACTTGGCTATATAGGTCTAAAACCAGAGAGATATTTTGCCTTTATTGGTTTGCAGTATTGGTTGAAATTGAAAACTCTTTTAGAGTAGTCGATTTGATGATGTTTAGATTTTAAATGGTGATACTTCACATGAGTTAACCTAGGGAAAAAGTATATTTCCTATAAGGGAGAAATTGCTGCTTATTCCTCTCCCTTGAAGAAAATATATACTGGACATATAGAGAAACTGGTTATGATTCTCAAGTGGGTACTGATATTTTGTCAGTAATAATGGTATCTTTTCCTACTCTAGGGAAGTAGGGTAAAACATGGACTTGGAATCAGGCTGCCTAGGTTTTAATCCTAACTGAATCTCACTTAATTCATCCATAAATTGGGGATCATCAGAACTATGTCATAGGGTTGTTGAGAAAATTAAATTTAAATAAAGCATGGCACCTTATATATGGTAAGAGCTAAATAAATGTTTATCATCATTGTCAGTCATTAACTCTGACTGTTGATCTGATTTCTCAGATAATTATACTTGAAAGAGTTCCTATTTGCAAGTGACAGAAAACTGAACTCAAAACTCACTTAAACAGAAAGGAATATGTTGGATTGTAACTGAAAAAGCTAAGGACATACGATCAGATTAATGATGACATCAGGAAGCTTTTTCTGTGTCTCTTAGCTCTGCTACCTTCTGTGTTACCTTTGTTCTCAGGCTGACTCCTATTCAACAGTAAAATGAACACCAGAAGCTACAAAATGACTATTATTTCTGCCAAAATCCCAGAATTTTGAAAAAAGACCATTTCCTTCTCAGTAGTTCTGATTAAAGTGCTGAGGCTGGGTCCCCTTTTCAGAGTCCTTGAAGTAAACAACATGGCCATGGAGATAGGGGAGGGAGGATTTTTTTTCAGCCTTCTGTGAACCCAGAGTGGTAGACAAGTAGTTCTCAAATGAAAGTTAAAGTGTAGTTACCAAAGGAGAAGTGATTCCTGAAAACACTTTAAAAAGAAGAGAGTTCTTAAGTCCAAGTAACAAACCAACTCTCATATGAAGCTAGTTCATCAACAGATGATAAAAGTATAATTTGGTAAATGCTAAGTCACATACTGGGACTTCCTGGTGGTTCACTGGTTAAGAGGCAATGTTTCCAATGCAGAGATGCAGGGCATGCAGTTTTGATCCCTGGACTGGAAACTAAGATCTCACATGTGGAACAGTGGGCCAATAAATAAATAACTGGTGCCCCCTGCAGTGGAACATGGAGTCCCAATCACTGGACTACCAGGGGATTCCTTCCCAGCCCATTGGAAAGGGTGGTGCAGTGGTAAAGAATTTGCCTGCCAGTGCAGGAAATGCAAGAGATGCAAATTTGATCCCTAGACAGGGAAAATTCCCTAGAGGAGGAAATGGCAACCCACTCCAGTATTCTTGCCTGGAAAATTTCACGGAAAGAGGAGCCTGGAGGGCTACAGTCCAAAGGGTCACAAAAAGTTGGGCATGACCATGTGACTGAGGAGGCACACACAAGTCACATATGGTCAAAGTCACATCTCAGAAGATACAGTTAACTTAGCTAAAAGGAATGGGGAACTACCAGGAAACAATCTGGCCACCAGAGATAATATGATTGGAGTTTAGAATAAAATAAAGCTACCATTCCTTAGCTCTGCCACTTCTGGGCATTCCTTCCTCTTGAAGAGCTAGCTATATTTACAAAGTCATTGACAACTATGAATCCAAATGCTCACTCTTCATTAACAATGGATGTAACTGCTTCCTATTGGCTTGGAAAGAGGTTGGCACATTGACCTCATCTGATTGTCCATCCTACTTCACTGTATGTGCCATGCCAAGAAACTTGGTTATTTTTGATACTTCCCTCTCCCTCACCCACTGCATCCACTCAACCCCTAAATACTGCCATTTCACTTCCTAATTATCTGTCGTAAGTAGTCACTTTACTCCATTTACATGGCCAGCTCCACTTCAAGCCAACATCACCTCCAACCCCGACTACAATGATAGAAATCTAGAGCCAGGGGTCTCTTTTAGAAACACCAAGCAGATACTGGCACTCCACTGCTTCAGTCTCTTTGGTGACTTCCCCCATACTCTGCAGAGAAAAATAACAGTCAAGTCAGTGGCCCCGTAGGCCACCATATGATCCAGTCCCTGTCTAGCTCTTCAGGCTCGACTCTTATTTTCATCCTCATCCTCTAAGTTTCAGATATGTTACCCTTCCCCACTTTTATTTTCAGTTTCTTCCAACCTCCAGGAGTTCATTTATTCTGTGTATTCTTCCTACCCACAACATTTCCCCCTTTTTCTTCTTTATATTATTAAATTCTATGTACCATTCGTATAGATGATTAGTTACCACTTCTTCAAGAAGTTCTTCCTAGAGCCCCCTGGACTGGATGATTTCTCAGTATGGGCTCTAACAACTCCTAGTATTTTCCCTACACAGCAATTATCATCATTATAATTAAAGAAACAGACTCTTACTGGCCTATTATCTCCCTGAGGGTAAGGACAAGGTTGTCTTGACACACCCTTGTATTTACAGGACCTAGAACAGGGTCTGCCATGTTTCCCTTGCTTGATGAATATTTGTAGAATGGATACAAGAATTTTTGACATTGGCCTGCCCCCCTCTGGATAGTGCAGGTCACTGTTTAGAGTAGGCTCATTTGCAAATGCCTAAAAATAAAAATGAAATGCAAACAAAATGTTCCTTGTCAGAATGAAGCTGCTGAGAAAGAGCAGTTTAAAAAGCTGATTCTGAGCAAAAGAACATGGAAACCTAATACTCTTTAAATAGCTTCTTAAATACAGTCATCAATCAAAAGTCATGTCTTTGTGGATCTTCATTACATGGGGAACCTACTGAAAAATGCACAGCCCCTTACTGCAAAACACACAGAGCAGTGACTTGCAAAGAATTTATAGAAATTGAGGATTACAGCAGACACAGCTGAGCCAAGAAGTTATAGTCCTGTAGTCAACCAGAGGCAATAATCGAAGTCACCCAACTAAATACTATTTTTGATAACATCTTGGCCATCTAAAAATATTAGCTGGAGGCCATGATGGAAAAGCTACTAAGCTGACACTTTTCAGCACACAGAGAAGCAACAATCTACCTCTTGGCAGTGGGTCAGGAACTTGAATAGGAAAGCCATCGGTTACTAAGGCTGCACAACACCCTGTTGGGAACTTTGAAAGAAACACAAACCTCAGGTCATGACCATCAAATCCTCATGCTCAGATCAAAAATTAAATATTAATTTAGATCAAACCACCTTGCTGTCTTCAATGCTGAATTCAGCTTATAGTGTGTTACTGTGGATTGTTTAATCAGACTGGGTCCTGTCAAACCAGATGTGTAAAAGGTGCTAGAGATGAAATGTATCAAAGGACACAATTGACTAGAGCTAGACGGAGATTCTGTGAGACAGCCTGGTAAAGCAGAGGATGACTGGCAGGAAGGTAGTGCACAGAGGCAGCTATTTAGACTGAATCAAGAGCCATCTGGTCAAAGATGGGGAAAATGTGAAAGTGGCTGCCATGGTGGAAACAATAATTAGGGTGATCATGATCATTAGAAATCTACAAAGCACTCTCTCTTTTAACCTGAAAAATGACTCAGAGATGGTGAAAAGTGTAGACATGAATTGAGCCACTTGATCTGGTCAAGATAATATTAATAGGGAGTTGAATTAGTAGGAGTTGGGAATGATCATACTCCCTACCCATATGAATGTCTTATCATTCTTTTCCATAACATCTCTATTCTAGAGCCTTCACTGGCTTCCCCTTGTCTCAAAATGTCTGGACAGGGAAGCCTGGTGTGCTGCAGTCCATGGGGTCACAGAGTCGGACATGACTAAGTGACTGAACCGAATTGAACTGTCTTCAAAGTTATCTATTTTTGCGCACACTGTCTGGCTGAACTTCTTTGCCACTGTCTCTTGGCACTTTTCCATCCACACTCAACAACCACCAATACAACCTATTCATTTATGCCTCCACATGTTCAGAACACCAGGCCTCCAGCCTACTGTCCTCTGCCCACCAAGCCTTAGCTTACCTCCAGAAGGGATTTTCCTGACTACTTGTTCCTCTTTGTTTTCTGAACAACTGGAATGTTACACTTTTAAGCATATAACTACAACACATTCTTAGATACTGTTTCAAGCAGCTTGATGTTTTCATATATGTCTACTTTTGTCTTTTAAACTAGACAGCTTCAGGGCAGAGACAGTGCCTTATTTCTCTTTGTTGTCCCCAGGTATTTCATTCTATGTGGAGCTCACAATAGTGCTGAACATATTTTTTCTTTGATTGATCCCCCTTCTTTCCATCACGGGTATGTGTTGAGAAAAACCTTAGGGGGGCAGATTAAAATCTGCAAGTCTTGGTACAATGGAATTTCAGGACAAATTTTCAATCATTCCCTTGACAGCTGGCTGCATAATATCCCATTCATTATTTTTAAAAGTCAGTTTATCTTTTAATCCAGCAAGAGAATATTGGACAGTTCCCGAGAGTAAAATTATCATCAAAGAGAAACTCCCCATTTTTAGAAAAACTCAGGCTTTTGGGGGTAAGTAAGGGGGCAGGGAAGAGAATGAATGATGATTGGGCTCAAAATGGCTCAAAATGGAGAAGCAACACACAGGTTGGAAAGTCTGGCCTCTGTTCCTCGTTTTCCTAACTGCTTTGTCCCCTAGAAAATCAGGCATCAGCTTTCTAAGCATCTAAGTAAAGAAAATATCTCATCACCTGCATGTATAGTGTTCTAATTCTGTTCATTCCACATTGTTATTTGCACATATATAATTCTCTATGGTCTCCTAACTCCAACCTTACCATTCCCTTTAATCTGTTTTCCTTCCTGGATCCAGTATGTTAAGTCGCTAAGTCATGTCCAATTCTTTGCAGACCCTATGGACTGTAGCCTGACAGGCTCCTCTGTCCGTGGGATTTCCCAGGAAAGAATACTGGAGTGGGTTGCCATTTCCTTCTTCAAAGGATCTTCCCAAACCCAGGGACTGAACCAGCATCTCCCGCATCACCTGATTAGCAGGCAGATTCTTCACTGCTGAGCCATCAGGGAAGCCCAGATCCAACATAACTTCCCTAAAAAGTAACATAATCATAATCACCTACCTTTTGAAACCCCTCAATGATACTCTCTCACTTTAAAGACAAAGTCTGTACTCATTAGGTAGTGTATGAGGCCCTTCATGATCTGTTTCTTATTTACATTTCCTACTCCTTCCCTCTCCAACCCCTTCCCTCACTTTACTCCAATGGTCTAGTTACACTTAATTTATTTATTTACAGTAACTCATATTTGCACTGTCTCATCTCCAACTTTCACACATGAAATTTTTACTAAGAACACTCCACCCACCTCCAAACTTATGTTCTTTGGACCTCAACTTTGACATTCTCTCCTCTCAGAAGCTGTCCTGACTCCAGCTGTAAGTTAGAGGCCCAGCTGATCTTGTGCAATATATACTCTATATTTTCCCCCACATGGCATAAATCACACTAGATTATAATTATAGTTCTAGTTACTCATCTGTGTCTCATCAAAACTATGATCTCCTTCTATGCAGAAACTAAGTCTTTTTGACTGAGGTATTTCCAGAGCCTTAGCCCAGAGTATCTACACTCAGTAAGTAGTCTGGAAAGAAGGAAGGGAAAGAGGAAGGAAATGGAGAGAGAGTATCATAAATGATAAAAAAAAAAAAAAAAGGAAGGGAGGGAGGAGAATAAGGGAAATAATGACCAATTCTGGGGCCAACAAATCAATACCATAGCTTTCTAAAAGATGTAGCCATTTCCTGGGTGAAGGAAAAAAAAAAATGAACTCACCAGTTTGCATCATGAAAACACTAAAACTCTCATTGTGAATGACGTGTAGATATGAAGTTTCTAGATCTTAGGCAGTTGTTCTTTTTAGCAAAATATGTACAAATTGGTAGTAAGCTCTGTAGGTGTGAACATGAAATACTAATGCTGCCAAAAGTACCTTTATTTTGAGATGTGAGACCCCAGAGCTAGAGGCATATAACTTATTTACTTTCTAAGCATGGAATTTCATTTGAATTGGAAAGAGATAACCTCAAAATCATGGTGCATATATTTTGCTACAATAAAAACAAACAAATAAGAAAGAAAAAGTGTTGCAAAATGCCCTCAAGAGATTCATGACATATGTTGTTTAGACCAGTCCAGGAGGAGACTGTTGGCAGAATGACTAGAAAAGCTCTGATTGAATGAGATGAGGTTGTCAAAACTCACATTCATCATCACTTTACAGTCTATTGTATGTTTTCAAGTGCATTAGAGCATCTGTTTCTCTCAAGAACAGATCATTCTATTCTCTTACTTAGATTCCCCCAATGGTTTCTCCTTGTTCTCAGAATAAAATTCAGAAACTTTATTATGACCTCAAGGTTCTGCCTGGTCTAGCCCTTGCCCTTTACAACCCTTCAACTTCATCTTATCAATGCTACTAAAAGAAGCCAGTCTGCAACCTGTTACTGGGATGATGAGCTATGGATACCAGAATGTACATCTACTATATAACTAAGCATACTGTTAAATCCAGCTGACTTTCTGGGAAAGATTTTCTCAGTGAAGAAAGAATCACACTGATTTACACTGTTATACAAGCTTCTAAGCCAGCTGCAGATCAGTAACAGAGTATGGAGATGGAATAGGCTACGGACCACATGTTGAATAGCAAGGATCCAGTCCTCTTGTCTTCTGTCCATATCTTTTAGTAACACAGGTCTTCACTCTCTAGAAGTACCTTTCGGGTGACCTCACAAACTTCAACTGTAAGGTCTCCATCACCTCATTAGAAAGGTTTTCTCTGGCTACTCTATCTAAAGCAGCAGCCCCCATCTCCAATCCAATGTCTTCTTTATTTCTTTCATAGTATTTATCACAATTATCCTTTTGGTTTTTTCTGCTTGGTTATTATAATATATATCTACCACAACGATCTCTCCCTTAACAAAACAAAATGTGCTTAGTGAATAGTAGATGCACATTAAGTATTTGTTGAATGAACAATTTAACAACTTTATGAGACAGGAGTTATAATTGCAATTCTATATATGAGGAAAATGAAGCTTGGGGTTTAAATGTCTCTTAAAATGGCAATCTTTTATACTTTTGTTTTGCTTTAGAGTTAAGAAAGCAATTGCATAAATATGAGCTCTTAATATTAGGTACTAAATACCCTGGCATCTATGGTAAAAAGAAAACCAACATTCAAAGAAAACTAGTGACTAGCCAAGCATCATTCATAACTAAGTGAAAAAGGGCAAGAAAACAAAGCCTGATCTTCTAAATCCAAGACTACTGTCTACTAAAGTAGATAAATCAGCCTCCCTGACTTCAGATCATACTACAGATCTACAGTCATCAAAACAGTGTGGTACCAGCACAAAAGCAGAAACATAGACCAATGGACTAACACAAAAAGCCCAGAGATAAACCCGCACACCTATGAGCACATCATCTTTGGCAAAGCAGGCAAAATATACCATGGAGTAAAGACAGCCTCTTCAATAAGTGGTGCTGGGAAAACTGGACAGCTACATGTAAAAGAATAAAATTAGAACACTTCCTAACACCATGCACAAAACTAAACTCAATGCGAATAATAGGCTTAAATATAAGGCCAGAAACTCTAAAGTTCTTAGAGGCAAACATAGGCAGTACACTCCTTTGACATAAATCACAGCAAGACTCTTTCTGACCACCTTCTAGAGTAATGGAGATAAAAATAAAAATAAACAAATGGGACCTAATAAAACTTAAAAGCTTTTTGCACAGCGAAGGAAACTATAAACAAGATGAAAAGGCGTATCTCAGAATGGGAGAAAATACTTGCAAATGAACCAACTGACATGGTGTTAATCTCTAAAATATATAAGCAGCTCATACAGCTCAATATCAGAAAAACAACCCAATCAAAAAATTGGCTGATGAGCTAAACAGATATTTTTTCAAAGAAGACATAGAAGAGGTCAATACACACATGAAAACATGGTCAACAATGCTCATTATTGGAGAAAAGCATATCAAAACTGCAATGAGGTGTAACCTCACACCAGTCAGAATGACCATCACCAAAAATCTACAAACAATAAATGCTAGAGAGGATGTGGAGAAAAGGGAACCCCCTTACACTGTTGGTAGGAATAGAAACTGATACAGCCATATGGAAAACAGCATGGAGATTCCTGAAAATGACTAGAAATATTAGGGAGGGAGATGGGAGGGAGGTTCAAAAGGAAGGGGATATATGTATCCCTATGACTGATTCATGTTGCGGTTTGACAGAAAACAACAAAATTCTGTAGTGCAATCCTTCAATTGAAAAATAAATAACTTTTTTGAAAGACCAGAAATAAATTTCCATATGGCTCAGCAATCCCACTACTAGGGATATACCCTGATAAAATTTTTTTTAATTAATTTTTATTTTTTAGTTTGTTTTGCTTTACAATACTGTATTCATTTTGCTATACATTGACATGAATCAGCCATGAGTGTACATGAACTCCCAATCCCAACCCCCACCTCCCCTCTCCTGCCCCACACCTTCTCTCTGGATTATCCCCGTGAATCAGTCCCAAGCATCCTGCATCCTGCATCAAACCTGGACTGGCGATTCGTTTCACTTATGATATCATATATGTTACACTGCCACTCTGCCAACTCATCCCACCCTCTCCCTCTCCCACAGAGTCCAAAAGGCCATTCTATACATCTGTGTTCTTTTGCTGTCTTGCATATAGGTTCATCATTACCATCATTCTAAATTCCATATATATGTGTAAGTATACTGTATTGGTGTTTTTCTTTCTGGCTTACTTCACTCTGTATAATCAGCTCCAGCTTCATCCACCTCATTAGAATTGATTCAAATGTATTCTTTTTAATAGCTGAGTAATACTCCATTGTGTATATGTACCACAGCTTTCTTATCCATTCATCTGCTGATGGACATCTAGGTTGCTTCCATGTCCTGACTATTATAAACAGTGCCGCAGTGAACATTGGGGTACACGTGTCTCTTTCAATTCTGGTTTCCTTGGTGTATATGCCCAGCAGTGGGATTGCTGGATCATAAGGCAGTTCTATTTGCAATTTTTTAAGGAATCTCCACACTGTTCTCCATAGTGGCTGTACTAATTTGCATTCCCACCAATAGTGTAAGAGGGTTCCCTTTTCTCCACACCCTCTCCAGCATTTATTGCTTGTTGACTTTTGGATCGCAGCCATTCTGACTGGTGGAAAATCACAATTCTTAAAAACATTTGTAGTCCAATGTTCACTGCAACACTATTTACAAAATCCAGGATGTGGAAGCAACCTAGATGCCCATTGACAGATTAATGGATAAAGAAGTTGTGGTACATTTATGCAATGGAATATTACTCAGCCATGAATAGGAATATATTTGAGTCAGTTGTAGTGAGGTGGATGAACCTAGAGCCTCTCATACAGACAGAACTAAGTCAGAAAGAGAAAAACAAATACCATATATTAACATATATCTATGGAGCCTAGAAAAATGGTACTGATGAGTCTAATAGCAGACTTGTTGACACAGTAGGGGAAGGTGAGGGTGGGATGAATTGAAAAAGTATCTTTGATATATACACACGATCATATGCAAAATACATGGTTAGTGGGAAGTTACTGAATAACACAGGGAAAAGAGCCTGGAGCTCTGTGATGGGGGGAGGGGAAGGAGGTTCAGGAGGGGAGAGAGATATACATATATATATATATTATATATATATATAATGACTGATTCTAGTTCTTGTACAGCAGAAACCAATACAAAATTGGAAAGCAATTTTCCACCAATTAAAAAATAAATATTTTTTAAGTAGATAATATGACATTCTAACAGTGTTTAAGAAGGATCTTCAAAAGCGATATACCTGTTTTTAAGGTGATACAGACAGCAAGGGCCATGCTTTAGTGGCAGTGGGGGTAGTAGGGTATAAAAGAAGATGCAGGAAATCTTGATTCCACCTTCCTTGGGTGGCACAACTCAATGAAAAGACCAAGAGCTTTCTTGAGGTTCGCACACCACTGGCTCTCCATTAGACACTGAATGTGTATGCTTATGCTTAGTCATGTCTGATTCTTGCGACCCCATAGACTTTAGCCTGCCAGGCTCCTCTGTCCATGGGATTCTCCAGGCACGAATACTGGAGTGGGTTGCCATTTCCTTTTCCAAGGGATCTTCCTGACTCAGGGATCAAACCCAGGTCTCCTGCGTGGTAGGCAGACACTTTACCGTCTGAGCTACCAGGGAAGTGTAACTCTGTCCCTCCTCAGAGAGGTAGTCAGTAACTTGTCTTCATTATTCAGTATTCTTTCCCAGACTATACAGTATGTCAGGTCTTTAGAAGTCTTTTCAATTAGAATCAAGGTCTCCCAACTCTTTGTCTCCATAATACTTCTCATAGCTTTGCAGAGTCCTGGTCTCAGTCTACTTCATATTGAAATAAACAGTGTAGTTACTTGTCTTCCTTCTGATCTTATATGGCAAGCAATGCATCAGAATCACCAGAGAAGCAATTTAAAGTCAAAGATACCCAGTCTGCAGTCATCAGAGAGTCTGATTCAGGAAGTCCAGACTGGAAACAATTTTTTGTTTCCTTACCGGAGAGTAATCAGCTAATACATCTGAGCCTGTAAAAATCAGACATGATATGCTGAGTGAAGTAAGTCCAAAAGAGAAAAATAAGTATAGTGTAATATTGCTTACATGTGGAATCTAGAAAAATGATGCAGATGAAGATCATAAAAAATGATACAGTTTCTATGCAAAGCAAATACAGAGACACAGAAAAAGAGAACACACATGGTTACCAAAGGTGAAGGAGGGATGGGGTGAACTGAGAGATCGGGATTGACATACATATATATGAACTTTGTATAATACAGTTAACTAAAGAGAACCTATGAATAAGCACAGGGAACTCGACTCGGTGTTCTGTGACCTAAATGGGAAGGATATCCTTAAGAGAGGGGATATCCGTATACTTATAGCTGATTCACTTTGCTGTACAGCAGGAACTGACATCATTGTAAAGCAATTATATTCTAATAAAAGCTAATTTTAAAAATCAATCATGATAAAAAATAAAGTATTCAAATAAAATTAGTAAGAGAGGAACTAAAAAGCCTCTTGATGAAAGTGAAAGAGGAAAGTGAAAAAGTTGGCTTAAAGCTCAGCATTCAGAAAACAAAGATCATGGCATCCGGTCCCATCACTTCATGGGCAATAGATGGGGAAACAGTGGAAACAGTGTCAGACTTTATTTTCTGGGGGCTCCAAAATCACTGCAGATGGTGACTGTAGCCATGAAATTAAAAGACACTTACGCCTTGGAAGAAAAGTTATGACCAACCTAGATAGTATATTCAAAAGCAGAAACATTATTTTGTCAATAAAGGTCCGTCTAGTCAAGGCTATGGTTTTTCCTGTGGTCAAGTATGGATTGACAGTTGGACTGTGAAGAAGGCTGAGTGCTGAAGAATTGATGCTTTTGAACTGTGGTGTTGGAGAAGATTCTTGAGAGTCCCTTGGACTGCAAGGAGATCCAACCAGTCCATTCTGAAGATCAGCCCTGGGATTTCTTTGGAAGGAATCATGCTAAAGCTGAAACTCCAGTACTTTGGCCACCTCATGCGAAGAGTTGACTCATTGGAAAAGCCTCTGATGCTGGGAGGGATCGGGGGCAGGAGGAGAAGGGCACCACAGAGGATGAGATGGCTGGATGGCGTCACTGACTCGATGAACATGAGTTTAAGTGAATCCGGGAGATGGTGATGGACAGGGAGGCTTGGCGTGCTGCGATTCATGGGGTCGCAAAGAGTCGGACACAACTGAGCGACTGAACTGAACTGAAGAGATGAGAACAAGGCAATGAATTCCATTTTGTGATACTATCCTGACAAATCCAGATCCAAACCTGGTCATAAAAGATCCCAAGGATGAGCAAAAGTGAAATTCGATGCCTACAAGCATGATCTCAGGAGTTGAGCTGCCTGGGTTTGATCTCTGACTCTGCAACTTACTACTTGTTTGACTTTGGGCAAGCTACTTGACTTTTTCACATACCAGTTTCTTCCTTGGTAAGGTAATCATTGTAATCATAACTACCTCATAAGCCTTATGGGAGAACTCTAAGTTATCTGAAATGCACAGAGCAGTGCCAAACGGTGAGTGAGTGAGTGACTGCATCGTTGAAAGTGAAAGTGAAGTCGCTCAGTCGCCCCATGGACTGTAGCCCACCAGGCTCCTCCATCCATGCGATTTTCCAGGCAAGAGTACTGGAGTGGGTTGCCATTTCCTTCTCCAGGAGATCTTCCCAACCCAGGGATTGTCCTGGGTCACCCGCATTGTAGGCAGACGCTTTACCATCTGAACCACGTTAGTTAATAATAAATACTGACTGAGAAAGTTTATGTTAGTGGCTGAATTTACTTTTATTTATAGCCTTCAAAACTCCACGGGTGACTTGGATGCTAAATCAGAGATAGAACAACGGGTTTCAAACTTTTCCAAAATAAAATGGAGGTTTCCCTACAGCATCATGAGAGCATTTATAAATAAGATTTCTGACAATCTGACTATCATGAATTCAGCTTTAGCGACATCTATAATTATCCTTTGGAAATTTGCCCTGAGCTGAGACTTGTCAGAATCTGTATAAGCAGATTCTGCCTCAAAGATTTTTCTTCCTGCTGCTGTTCCAAGTAACTTAGTCATTAAAAGCACTGGAGAGAAAAAAAGAAAAAAAACCTCCTTAGAAGTTGAACAGTTGGCCATGATTATAAAATGAACGCAAAACAAAGATAAGAAATATCTAAATAGATTTTCTCCGTAGGAAATGCATCTTACTGTAGGAAAAAAATATATAAATAAAAATATGTATGCCTGCTTGGCAAGATTGATATCTTGAGAGAAATGATGATAATTAATATTGGCTTTCATTATGATTAATATAAAAACATAATGAAAAATAGTGGCTTGGTGACACAAAAAAATAATTATGCATACAGTTTACTATATGTCAGTAGTAAGCAAACTAACATTAATGTAAATCATACACTAATAATTAAAGTCACGTTAGAATATGTACTATCCTAATATATACATGTATATATATGTATGCTGCTGCTAAGTCGCTTCAGTCGTGTCCGACTCTGTGCGACCCCAGAGACGGCAGCCCACCAGGCTCCCCTGACCCTGGGATTCTCCAGGCAAGAACACTAGAGTGGGTTGCCATTTCCTTCTCCAATGCATGAAAGTGAAAAGTGAAAGTGAAGTCACTCAGTCATGTTGACTCTTAGGGAACCCATGGACTGCAGCCTTTCAGGCTCCTCCGTCCGTGGGATTTTCCAGGCAAGAGCACTGGAGTGGGGTGCCATCGCCTTCTTCATATATATGTATACATACAGATGTATGTAGACCTGCCTCTCTCTCTATCTATGTGAAAAGCATGAATAATGCACCTGACAAATTGTTTCTCCACTAAAGAGTAATGTAAAATTTCTATCTCATTTTAATATTAACTGGTGGTTTAACCACCATTCTGTTCCATTCAGTCGCTCAGTCGTGTCCAACTCTGCGACACCATGAATCGCAGCACGCCAGGCCTCCCTGTCCATCACCAACTCCCGGAGTTCACTCAGACTCACATCCATTGAGTCCGTGATGCCATCCAGCCATCTCATCCTCGGTCGTCCCCTTCTCCTCCTGCCCCCAATCCCTCCCAGCATCAGGGTCTTTTCCAATGAGTCAACTCTTCGCATGAGGTGGCCAGAGTACTAAGCTTCAGTTTTAGCATCATTCCTCCAAAGAAATCCCAGGGTTGATCTCCCTCAGAATGGACTGGTAGCATCTCCTTGCAGTCCAAGGGACTCTCAAGAGTCTTCTCCAACACCACAGTTCAAAAGCATCAATTCTTCGGTGCTCAGCCTTCTTCACAGTCCAACTCTCACATCCATACATGACCACAGGAAAAACCATAGCCTTGACTAGACGGACCTTAGTCGGCAAAGTAATGTCTCTGCTTTTGACCACAGAGTTGAAAATCTTAAACCACATTTTCTCTTGACAACACTGGATAGAACATTTTGGTAAAATATAAAGAGTTTTCTCCAGGAAATACCGTTTTTTCTGGTTAAGTAAGCCATGAAAATAATGAAGTCCAACACAGAGTATTTCAGGACAGATTTCTAAAATGCACCCACTCAGCACTAGATCAGCTCTCTCATTAGCCTTGACCTTTTTAGAGCCACTGACAAGTCTGAAGGGTCTTTGATGGCCAACAGAAACTCACAGGAGTAGTATTCACAGACATTGCAGTGCCCAAGACCCTTCATACAATGGGATATACTGCACAGTTCTCGTCTGACTCAATCCACTATCCTGGTCCATAATTGACAGTAATATTGAAGACCACTGTGGGGCAAAGGATATTTGTCCTTGGGGACAGAACATGGTGCTGCTCACCAGCATTGACTCCATCTGTATCATGGAATTCCCACGGCTCTGGCTTCTGTTATGTTGCACAGACTTTTCTGGGGCTTTCACAAGTCCAGTTACCAAGCAACAACACTACAGGATTCCATAGTGACTATCTAATAAATAGGGATACAGCAAATATTCCCAGCTCTAAACATGTGCTGAGAGAATAAAAGAAGTTTAGATCAAAGGTATACAGCATGATCTTTTTCACAAATGATAGAAAAATTTTGCATTCCATTAGCTAACATGCATTAAGTACCAGCCATGCATTGTATGTCTGTGTTAGTTGCTCAATCTTGTCTTTGCGACCCCATGGACTGTAGCCTGCTGGGCTTTTCTGTCCACGCATTCTTCAGGAAAGAATACTGGAGTGGATAGGCATTCCCTTCTCCAGGGGATCTTCCCAACCCAGGGACTGAACCTGCACCTTGCATACTGAAGGCAGATTCTTTACCATCTGAGCCACAGGGACCCACGCATTAGGGCCAAGCAAACTACTTTACACACTTTTTCTCATTTAGTCCTCAGAATGAGAATGGAGGCTTTGAGAAGTTATTCCCACTGCTGGTATATCTATCTGATGACAAAGCCCTCAGTCTTAAGGGGAATTCCTAGATGTTCATGGCCTGAGTTGTGAATTTCTTATCCTGAGCCATTCCCATAGTCAATCCTAGCTACATGGACTTTTTTTTTTCTACAGACAAAACACTAGACCATTGTTATTTGTGATCTCCATGATTAGCCTACATCCCTGACTATATTTTAAGTTCTTCATGGAATGTTAATATGCTAGTTTGCTTTAGGTTATCTTTCTAGTCCTGTGACCTCCTACTTCACCCCAGCCCTTCTAAAGTAAAGATCTCAGGCTGAGAGCTTACAAATGGAGTTAAATCAGCAGACGTATTTCAATCTGCCTAACGTTTATGTTTCTGATCTTGAAGTAGCTGCAAATTTTAAAACTTGGAAGAATTTCACTTTTCTTTTGGAAGAATAAGGTAGTGTAGCAACAAATGGCCAGGACCCCAAAGCAGCCACTCCTTTCAGATGGACGTAAATTCTCTAATTTGCCATGACTGTTCTATGCCTGGTTCCTATTGGCTGTAGAGTTGTTTTGGTTTGTTTGTTTGTTTGTTGGACTCTTTTTGCCCATGCCACACAGCATGTGTGATCTTAGTTCCCCAAACAGGAATCGAACCCTCAGCCTCTGCATAAGAAGTATAGAGTCTTAACCACTGGACCACCAGGGAAGTCCTTACTTTTGAATTTTAGGCTCTAGAATTAACAGAACAATTTGTTTTCTTGTTTTAAAATACTATCTGGACATAGTCAATGAAGCTTTACAATCTATTAATCAATATATCGATAGTGATTATAAAGATTCACTATGTCCAGATAGTTTGGTTTTTTTTAGTGCAACTGACCTTTATTTTATTAATATTTTACTTTACAATATTGTTTTGGTTTTGTCTTACATCAACATGAATCCGCCACAGGTATACACATGTTGTTCCCCATCCTGAACTCCCCTTCCTCCTCCCTCCCCATACCATCCCTCTGGGTCATCCCAGGGCACCAGCCCCAAGCATCCAGTATCGTTTCATATATATTATACATGTTTCAATGCCATTCTCCCAAATCATCCCACCCTCTCCCTCTCCCACAGAGTCCAAAATACTGTTCTAAATATCTGTGTCTCTTTTGCTGTTTTGCATACAGGGTTATTGTTACCATCTTTCTAAATTCCATATATATGTGTTAGTATACTGTATTTTAAAACAAGAAAACAATATATTGGGCTTCCCTGGAGGCTGAGTCCATAAAGAATCTGCATGCAATGTTGGGAGACTTGCGTTCAATCCCTGGCTTGGGAAGATCGCTTGGAGTAGAAAAAGGCAACCCACTCCAGCATTCTTGCCTGGAGAATCCTCATGGATGGAGGAGCCTGACAGGCTACAGTCCACAGGGTTGCAAAGAGTCAGACCCAAATGAGTAACTAAGAACAACAACAAATCAATGCATCATAATCTTGTGCAGCAATAGTGAATCCTCAGCTATGTCTTTGCAAGTGTTGCCGTCACCTGAGGTATGACAAAAGAAAAACAGAAGGGTCCTTTACTAAGAATAAAACTCATGTTTTCACAGTCAGGTCTTCTTAGAGGCATGTTTCACAAAGGACTCAAGCTTTAGGAACACCACCTCGCATAAAATACCACTACTGTTCCCTTATCCAGAGTTATGCAGTCATAAATCTTTTATGGACAGCAGATGCAATGATCCAGATGGAGAATTATGTTAGCCTGATGACTCTATCCAGACATCCTATTATGAGGACCAAAGGCAGCGATCTGAACTGAGAGATGGAAGCAACAACCAACCAGAAGATTAGTTGGATGGGTAGGAATCTTAATAGCTAACCTCATCTGACAAGTAGTCAATTCCTTGAGCTTCACTGTTGTGTTTTTTCCTTTGGGGACGGCAACCTCTAGCTCGATTAAAGAAGCTAATTAATTATAAACTCTGTTACAGGGAATTAGAACTGACAGCTCAATTCTGTACTGGGTTCTGACAACTTTGGTAGTGAGAATATTCACTATGTCCCCTCAGTACATCAATGGAGGTGACCCAAATAGTTACCCCTGATACTTCATGTATAGGGACCTAGCCTACAGATATAATCACATATATTCTGTGTCATTTATTGAAGAACTATTTACAAAAAAAAAAAAAAACCTTTCCAAATGTCTAGTAGTTATCAACGGGGTAAAGATTAAATAAATTCAAGTGTAACCAAACTATTATTAAATATAAATTACATGAATTGGGCATTTGTATCAGTTTTCTTGTGAAACACCAGGGGTTGGCACATTTTTCTATCAAGGGCCAGACAATAAACATTTTAAGCTTATGTGCCATAGGATCATATTGTAATTAATCAACTTTCCTTTCATAATATATCCACAGCCATTGACAATAGATAAACGGAAGAGCAGCACAACTGTGGTCCGATACAACTTTATAAACTAAAACACAGGACAGGCTAGATTTGATTCAGGGTCCACAATTGGTCAAACCCACATTAATAAGAATCATAAAAGTGCATTTAATCTACATAGCATGCATGCACGCTCAGTGCTTCAGTCATGTCCGACTCTTTACAACCCCATGGACTGTAGACCGCCAGGCCCCTCTGTCCATGGGATTCTCCAGGCAAGAATGCTGGAATGGGTTGCCATGACCTCCTCCAGGGGATCATCCCAGCCCAGGGATTGAACCTGGGTCTCCTGCATCTCCTGCATTGCAGGTGGATTCTTTACCCCTGAGCCACCGGGGAAGCCCCAATCTCCATAACACCCATCCACAAATATCATCATGCCCTTCTGCTAAACAGCATAGCTAATGCTTACTAAATACGATGCCACTAAGCCTGTCACGGGCACTAATTAGAGTCTTTTTTTTTTAACATAATGGTGAGGTGAGTGTTGTCATTATCCTCATTTGCCAACTGAGGAAGTAAGACATAAAAGGTTACATAACTGGCCTTGCTTAGAGAAGTAGGAGGCGATAGAGCAAGCATGCATCATCTCATTAAATCTGCAGCCCATCTGTGATAAGCTGGGCCATAGGAAGATGCAGCCTTAAATCATTAAGCATGATACAGATGGAAGTCAAGTTATGGATAATTGTTCTTTCTCTGTAGAGGAGAAGATGGAAACAAAAGCGGAGTTGCAAGATCTGCACAGCAAGTGGGTTTAATAAACTCCCCTCCTCTCGATCCTGCTGCAGTTCATTATCACACTGAATTCCAATTAAGTCACTGCCACCGTCAACTCAAAACAGTGACTTGGAAAATTGTTTCTTTAGGGCCTGTCTTTTGTCTTCAATGAAACAGCCCCAAATCCTCACTCCTATGGCTTCCTGATTGTCACCCTCACATGATCCTAACCTCACAGGCAAATTTATAGTTCTGATGGGGCAGCAATGAGAATTACACAGCAGGGAACAGTGATCATGAATGTATTAATCAAGGCTGCCAATGCAGGTTCACATGTCTTAGTAATAAATTATAAAACATACCTAAGAATTAGCAGCATAATAAAGTTGAGTTTGATGAGAAGCCAAACTGACAAGCTCCTCCCCCAACATCAAGGCTAATTTTTCACCAACTGTATGAAGGAAGCTATAAAAATCTCTCTCAAAGGTAACTTCCCATTAGTTGTATCCTCAGAATAACTTCAGAGTCCTTCTTTCTACTGTTGCATGCTATTTTCCTGCAAACCTCCCACTCACTGTAAACTAGAACTGCCTTCACCTTCTGGAAATTAGTTGGCAGCCAGTACTGGATATTTTTCACACCAAAAGACAATAAATTCAGGAATTCTCAGAGAAGCAATCAAGAGAATTTTAGAATGAACTCCTTTGGCACACTTCCCTCATCCTCTGGGTTTTCTGCACATAAAATGCTCAGTTGTTATAATTATTATATTACTATAAATTACTGACAATGATCACATGTTATATTTCCTCAGTTCTAACACACACATTTTTTCACATTCCACTTTTCATGTTTCACACTGCACCAATTAAGGGGTATGTGTGTGTGTGTGTGTGTGTGTGCGCGTGCGCTCGCTCAGTCGTGTCCAGCTCTTTGCAACCCCATGTACTATAGCCCATCAGGCTCATCTGTCCATGAGATTTCTTAGGCAAGAATCCTGAAATGAATTGCCATTTCCTCCTCCATGGGATCTTCTCAGGGATTGAACCCATGTCTCCTGCGTTAGCAGGTGGATTTTTTACCACAGAGCCACCTGGCAAGCCCTACTAATCAGGGCTCATCTTGCCTATTGGTCTTTGGTATAATAATATGGGGTTGGCCAGAAAGTCCATTCAGCTTTTTCCACACCATCATACAGAAAAATCCAAATAAACTTTAGCTAACTCAGTATCATAACTATTTAATACTATGCAATGCTGCTTCCTTCCCCCTGCCCCCTGAAAATCAACAGTACATGTTAAAGCTATGGCATCCTGAAATTGAGGAAATGTGATACAAACTTGAGAATATGATAGTTAAGGACCCCTTCACTGCAAGTAAAAGAATCCAACTCTGGCTAACTTCATTGAAAAAAATCAGTATGAGGATGAATTCCTATTGAATTACTGGCTAGGACAGAGAACTCAGATCCAGAATGGAGCAATAAACTATTTACTGCATAGACAGCTACTTCTCTGTCTCATGAAGGAGCTGTCGTGGAATCAACTGATGAACTTGTGGGAATTGTTTCTTCTCTCTCTGTCTCTCTGCAGGGGATTCAGGAAGAAAGAGCCCACGTGGCTGACCAAGGTCCTGTGGCTACACTGATATGGGGTTAGATGCTCTTAACAGCCCAATGGGATAAGAATGATAAGTATTATCATCCTCATTTTCTGTAAGATGAAACATAGGTCCAGATAGGCTTATGACTTAGTTTATTGTCTGTACGTGGCACAGCAGGGACTGGAAGCCAAGCACTGACTCACAATATAACAAGTTTAGATTATACTAACTAAATTGAAGACCAACACAACTAGGGTTAAAAATGAAAGAAAAAGGAAACTTTCCCTATGGTGAAGGTGAAGGTGAAGGTGAAGTTGCTCAGCCGTGTCCTTGCTAATGCCTTGGGGGAAAAAATCATCCACAAATTTTATCAGCCTAAGAAATAGCCTTGTGACTGTTTTATGGTCACAGAGGAAACTTGTTTGGGAGACAGAACCAAATTCCACTTGCTAATGTAATTTTTGATGGGAAATTTCACTCCTCTGGGCTCCCCTTCTTCGGCTGTGAAGCATGTGAATATTTTCCTCCCTGATTTATAAAGGAGGCAAGATGTAAGAATAGAGGTGTAAGTTCCTCAAAAAGCACTAAAGCTCTTTAGCTGTAAGCCTGGATCACCATTTGCTGGTCTGCTAAGTACAGAATTACAATTTTGTGGGGCACAGTTTAGATTTTCATTAATCTATTTTTTTTCCAAAGCATGTTTTTTTTAGAATTTGACCTACTTTTTTTTAAGAACCTAGAATAACACATATGAGTTCATTAATACAAAATGAAACATTTTCATTCACAGCAACCACTGCCTATGCAAAATGGTTAAAACTCAAACTTCGTTACTCTGCATACTTCTGTGTACACTGTAAGTTCTACCATAAGTATGGCATGGACTTGGTACACAGTGAATGTCAAGGATTTGAGGGAATTAACTGAGAGTTGATTTCAGGTGAAGTTATTGCCTGGGATCCTTTAAAGACTGCCATCCTTTTTCCTTTATTGATGCAACTTGGCTTACAGGCTTTTAGTTCACTGACCACGGATTGAAGTCAGGCTCCCAGGAATAAAAGCATGGAATCCTGACCGCTGGACCACTAGGGAATCTCCCCATCCTTTTCAAAGAAAAGGATGCTTTACAACTACTAAACAAGCAAAGAACATGGGTTTTGTAGCAGGCTGATGTGGGTTCAAGTCCTAACACAGGCTCATGCTGGCCTTTTAATCTAGACTCAGTTATAAAAGTATTCAAGCCTTCTTTTCCCCACACATAAATTAGGAAGTAAAATACATATTTCACAGAATTATTACAACACTCAGACATAATATATGTAAAATATCTGGCACTTATTATATACCTAGATCCCAAGTCCATAGTCATCACCATTATCCCACTATTGTTATTACATGGATGATATCATTTAATCTTTACAATATTAAGAAATGTGCTTCCCAGATGGTCCTAGTGGTAAAAAACCCACCTGTCAATGCAGGAGACAAATGCAGGTTCGATTCCTGGGTTGGAAGGATCCCCTGGAGGAGGGCATGGCAACTCACTCCAGTATTTACTTACTGCTTTCAATAGGTGTGGACTGGCAAACCACTTCAGTATTCTTGCCTTGAGAACCCCATGAACAGTATGAAAAGGCAAAATGATAGGACACTGAAAGAGGAACTCCCCAGGTCAGTAGGTGCCCAATATGCTACTGGGGATCAGTAGAGAAATAACACCAGAAAGAATAAAGGGATGGAACCAAAGCAAAAACAATACCCAGTTGTGGATGTGACTGGTGATAGATGCAAAGTCCGATGTTGTAAAGAGCAATATTGCATAGGAACCTGGAATGTTAGGTCCATGAATCAAGGCAAATTGGAAGTGGTCAAACAGGAGATGGCAAGAGTGAATGTTGACATTCTAGGAATCAGAGAACTAAGATGGACTGGAATGGGTGAATTTAACTCAGGTGACCATTATATCTACTACTGTGGGCAGGAATCCCTCAGAAGAAATGGAGGAGCCATCATGGTCAACAAAAGAGTCCGAAATGCAGTACTTGGATGCAATCTCAAAAATGACAGAATGATCTCTATTCGTTTCCAAGGCAAACCATTCAATATCACAGTAATCCAAGTCTATGCCCCAACTAGTAAATGCTGAAGAAGCTGATGTTGAATGGTTCTGTAAAGACATCCAAGACTTTTAGAACTAACACCCAAAAAAAAAGATGTCCTTTTCATTATAGGGGACTGGAACGCAAAAGTAGGAAGTCAAGGAACACTTGGAGTAACAGGCAAATTTGGCCTTGGAATATGGAATGAAACAGAGCAAAGGATAATAGAGTTCCACCAAGAGAACACACTGGTCATAGCAAACACCCACTTCCAAAAACAAAATGGCTGTCTGAGGGGGCATTACAAATACCTGTGAAAAGAAGAGAAGTGAAAAGCAAAGGAGAAAACGAAATATATAAGCATCTGAATGCAGACTTCCAAAGAATAGCAAGGAGAGATAAGAAAGCCTTCCTCAGAGATCAATGCAAAGAAACAGGAAAACAACAGAATGGGAAAGACTAGAGATCTCTTCAAGAAAATTAGAGATACCAAGGGAACATTTCACGCAAAGATGAGCTCGATAAAGGACTGAAATTGTATGGACCTAACAGAAGCAGAAGATATTAAGAACAAGTGGCAAGAATACACAGAAGAAATGTACAAAAAAGAACTTCACAACCTGGATAATCATGATGGTATGATCACTCACCTAGAGCCAGATGTCCTGGAATGTGAAGTCAAGTGGGCCTTAGGAAGCATCACTACGAACAAAGCTAGTGGAGGTGATGGAATTCCAGTTGAGCTGTTTCAAATCCTGGAAGATGATGCTGTGAAAGTGCTGCACTCAATATGCCAGCAAATTTGGAAAACTCAGCAGTGGCCACAAGACTGGAAAAGGTCAGTTTTCATTCTAATCCCAAAGAAATGCAATGCCAAAGAATGCTCAAACTACTGCACAGTTGCACTCATCTCACATGCTAGTAAAGTAATGCTCAAAATTCTCCAAGCCAGGCTTCAGCAATACGTGAACTGTGAACTTCCAGATGTTCAAGCTAGTTTTAGAAAGGGCAGAGGAACCAGAGATCAAATTGCCAACATCTGCTGGATCATGGAAAAAGCAAGAGAGTTCCAGAAAAACATCTATTTCTGCTTGATTGACTATGCCAAAGCCTTTGACTGTGTGGATCACAATAAACTGTGGAAAATTCTGAAAGAGATGGGTATACCAGACCACCTGACCTGCCCCTTGAGAAACCTGCATGTAGGTCAGGAAGCAACAGTTAGAACTGGACATGGAACAACAGACTGGTTCCAAATAGGAAAAGCAGTATGTCAAGGCTGTATATTGTCACCGTGCTTATTTAACTTATATGCAGAGTACATCATGAGAAACATTGGGTGGAAGAAGCAGAAGCTGGAATCAAGATTGCCAGGGGAAATATCAATAACCTCAGATATGTAGATGACACCACCCTTATGGCAGAAGGTGAAGAGGAACTAAAAAGCCTCTTGTTGAAAGTGAAAGAGGAGAGTGAAAGAGTTGGCTTAAAGCTCAACATTCAGAAAACGAAGATCATGGCATCTGGCCCCATCACTTCATGGGAAATAGATGGGGAAACAGTAGAAACAGTGTCAGACTTTATTTTTTTGGGTTCCAAAATCGCTGCAGATGGTGATTGCAGCCAAGAAATTAAAAGATGCTTACTCTTTGGAAGAAAAGTTATGAGCAACCTAGATAGCATATTGAAAAGCAGAGACATTACTTTGCCAACTAAGGTCCGTCTAGTCAAGGCTATGGTTTTTCCAGTGGTCATGTATGGATGTGAGAGTTGGACTGTGAAGAAAGCTGAGTGCAGAAGAATTGATGCTTTTGAACTGTGGTGTTGGAGAAGACTCTTGAGAGTCCCTTGGACTGCAAGGTGATACAACCAGTCCATTCTAAAGGAGATCAGTCCTGGGTGTTCTTTGAAAGGAATGATGCTAAAGCTGAAACTCCAATACTTTGGCGACCTCATGAGAAGAGTTGACTCATTTGAAAAGACCTTGATGCCGGAAAGGATTGGGGGCAGAAGGAGAAGGGGACGATAGAGGATGAGATGGCTTGATGGCATCACTGATTGATGGACTTGAGTTTGGGTGTATTCCGGGAGTTGGAGATGGACAGGGAGGCCTAGCGTGCTGCAATTCATGGGGTCATAAAGAATCAGACACGACTGAGCAACTGAACTGAACTGAACTTCAATAGGTGGGAAACTGAGTTTTAAATCACTGAGCATTTAAACTGAGAATTTAAGTCACTTGCTCAGTGTTAAACAATCCATAAATAGTACACTTTGTATTTGCATAAAAGTCCTCAGAGCCCACATCCTTAATACTGAACTGTGCTATCATTATTACAGCTACTATTATTGCATTTTTCATTATCTTTTTATTGGATATAACAAAAGACAGTTCCGGGTAAAATTTGAAAAGCACACAGTGCAATAGCTATCTTTCTGAATGGCACTCAGTGGTGTGGGAAAGCAGCAGGATACTGGATTAAGAGGAGCTAGGTTTTAGTTTATGTCTACATCTTCCAAGTCATGCGACCTTAAATAACTCTTCCACTGAGACTTTACTTCCTCATCTGTAAAATGAGCTTGATAATAACCACCCAGGACACAGCTTCAAAAATCAAACATTAACACGTATATGACAATATTTTGTACAGTATAAAATATAATATAAGCATGTTTGTATTAATTTTGTTAGTTTTATCACCATTACCAGAGGCCAAGTCATAGGTAGGTGCACAGAAACTACCTTAGTTTGCAATAGAGAGTAAGGGAAAATGTTTCTGGCTCTGGCTCCACTAAGGGAAAAACCTACCCCAATCTCACCCCAATGTTAATGGCAGGAAAAAAAATCAAATATAAAGTGTTGTACCTGCATGTAGAGGATATGTTTCCAAGACCTATAAGAATATTTTTAAAAATAACAACAATAAAGTACTTAATCTATCTGCCCAAGATTTAAAAATATAGAAGTAACAATGTAGGTTGTAGGTGTGATGTGTGCATGCATGCATGTTCAATCATGTCTGACTCTTTGAGGTCCTATGGATTGTGGTCTGCCAGGATCCTCTGTCCATGGGATTTTCAGGCAAGAATATTGGATTGGGTTGCATTTCCTTCTCCAGAAGATATTCCTGACCCAGGGATCAAATATGCATATCCAGTAGGTCCTGAATTGGCAGGCAGATTCTTTACCACTGTGTTACCAGGGAAGCCCATAAATGCAATGAGTCTTGTGCAACTTTGTTATTAAAACATTACCTTAATAAAGAAACTGTGGTACATATATACAGTGGAATATTACTCAGCCATAGAAAGGAATGAACTTGAGTCAGTTGAACTGAGGTGGGCAAACCTAGAACCTATTACATGGAGTGAAGTAAGTCAGAAAGAGAAAAATAAATGTTGTATGCTGCTACTGCTAAGTCACTTCAGTCGTGTCCGACTCTGTGCGACCCCATAGACGGCAGCTCACCAGGCTCCCCTGTCCCTGGGATTCTCCAGGCAATAACACTGGAGTGGGTTGCCATTTCCTTCTCCAGTGCATGAAAGTGAAAAGTGAAAGGGAAGTTATAGTAATGCATATAAATGGAATCTAGAAAGATGGTACCAATGAACCTACTTGCAGGCAAGGAATAGAGATGCAGACATAGAGAATGGACTGTGGACACAGTTGGGGAAGGAGAGAGGGGGAATGAGAGAGTAGATTGAAATACCTACACTACCATGTATAAAACATATAGGTAGTGGGAAGTTCCTGTATAACACAGGGAGCTCAATCTGGTGCTCTGTGATGACCTAGAGGGATGGGATAGGGGGTGGGGTGGGAAGGAGGTTCAAGAAGGAGGGGATATATGTATACTTATGGTTGATTCACGTTGTTGCACGACAGAAACCAACACAAAATTAAGGCAATTATCCTCCAATTAAACGAAATACCCTAAGGTTGACTTTTTACAGTGTTCTCAGAGCTTCAATAGTGCCACTAATTTTCTCTTCCCACTAATTATTTTACAAAACTAGAAAGATAGCTTTGACTGTCCCAAGTACCAACTCCTGAAACTGGATCTTCCTGTCAGTGAAAACATCACCACCTAGAAATCTAGAAATTGGGAGATATTTATCAGACCATCATTAACCAGAATGACAGTCATTTGGCAAACCCTACAATTCACTGAAAAGCTCTGTGTGGGCAATTTGTCCTTCAGAATCTGTGTTCTGGAGTGATGGGCAAGTCTGATCTGTTTATCTTCCTGAGTAAACTGATCATAATTGCCCACACTGGATGATAGAACCCACAAATGATTAAGGACATAGCTGGTTCCTCAAGATGAGCCTCCTGACCCTAAAGTTATTCGAGGGGTCAATGTGAATATTTATCTTCTTTCTAATGAAGTAAGTTGGAGTGTGAATGCTACAGATTGGAGCTGTAACAGTGAAGAGCATGATAATCTTATACTATCCATGACAAGATTCTCTGCAAGGAAGTGATGATAATTAATGGAATATCCTATGTATTCCTATTGATGTGAGAGGCACAGACCCATAGCATATAAAATAAGATATCATCGTGTATATTAGATGAAGCATCTAGGAAATCAATAAGTCTGCAAGTTAAGGGAACTAAAATAATGTTCTTCTGGAATTTAGAAAGACTATTCTCTGGGTCCCATCACATAGGACCATACGGATTCAGTAAAGTCACCAAATGATAAGCTACCCGAGGGTAGGGCTAGGTTCCTGTTACTCAACAGTCCATCCCAAGTGCTTATTACAGCACAAGGCATATACTGTAGGAACTCTATAAATATTGTTGGGTGGATGGAAGAATGGATGAATAAGTGATGTCAGTAAATGTAACCTAGCTGGCCAGAATCAGAGGTCAACATTTGGAATGATTTTCTTGAGAAAGAAACTCTTCCACAGTTGCTTTATTTAGCATGTTGCTGCTGCTGCTAAGTCACTTCAGTCATGTCCAACTCTGTGCGACCCCATAGATGGCAGCCCACCAGGCTCCCCCATCCCTGGGATTCTCCAAGCAAGAACACTGGAGTGTGTTGCCATTTCCTTCTCCAATTCATGAAAGGAAAAGTGAAAGTGAAGTCACTCAGTCGTGTCCAACTCTGTGTGCCCCATGAACTGCAGCCTACCAGGCTCCTCCGTCCATAGGATTTTCCAGGCAAGAGTACTGGAATGGGTTGCCATGAGTTTCATCCAACTACATTACCAGGGCCCAGAAAATATTGTAAGCTGATAAGATTTTCACTTGATTTATGAAACTGAAAAAAGAAGTATCACAAGCACCCACTTTGATCTGAGTTTCTATTTCAGTCCTTCGCTCCAAATCCCAACTTTACGCAGCTATGTCTATATCACAAGATCTCATTTTCGCATCCAGTTCTTGCTACATGGATCCACTGTATCGACTTTTTTTTCAAGGCAATACAAATTTTTGAACAAACTTCAAAACTCCAAACTCGGTTAACATATACACACTGCTATATATAAAACAGATAACTAACAAGGACCTTGTATATAGCACAGGGAACTCTATTCAATACTCTAATGTCCTATATGGGAAAAGACTCTAAAAATGATTGGTATATGTATATTTGATTCACTTTGCTCTACATCTGAAACTAACACAACACTGTAAATCAACTATAATAAAATTTTTTAAAAACCTCCAAATTCAAGTTACAACTTGAAAAGACATGACCAAGATGTTTTTGGAGTTTAGATGAAATACATAAGAACAGAATTTAGGAGCAAGCCATTATTTTTGTTTGAAAAAAAGTAATATTAACCTAACTATTCCAGCTTAAGTTAATCAGCAAATCCCTCATTAAAGTTCAGACTCTGTAATTAAATTTAAACAGATATTATGATCTATAGAATTATTAGTATTAACCCATAATTAATACTATTTTGCTAATACATTAATCTGTGAATAATATTCAGCAGGTCTTTCATCTGTGTGGGATGTTTATGATCATTACAAGCAATTATTTGCTAGCAGGTATACACTAGAGCAATGACACCCCACTCCAGTACTCTTGCCTGGAAAATCCCATGGATAGAGGAGCCTGGTGGGCTGCAGTCCATGGGGCTGCTAGGAATCGGACATGGCTGAGCGACTTCACTTTCATTTTATGCATTGGATAAGGAAATGGCAACCCACTTCAGTATTCTTGCCTGAGAATCTCAGGGATGGGGGAGTCTGGTGGGCTGCTGTCTATGGAGTCGCAGAGTCGGACATGACTGAAGCGACTTAGCAGCAGCAGTAGCAGTAGCAGCAGCAGCATACACTAGAGCAGATAAATTATATTTAAGTGCTGATGCTCTAGGTCTCAAAGCCAATCCATGCCTTCACTATATCCAGAAATACTTACGGAATTTTTCTGAAACAACCAGGTAATTCCTAAATTTTGTGTACAGGTGATTCTCCAAGAGAGCTGATTAAAATGAAAATTCTATGACTCTAATCAAAAAGTCCAGTTTAGAATTCCTAAGTAAAAGGAGCATAAGAATTTTCATTTAAAATAATAATCCCATCTGATTCTGATGTACTAGAGAAAAGTCTAAATATGGATTTATTCTTAAGCCACACATTTATTCTAGTCATAATTTGGAAAGACAATAAATTCTAAAATGTTCCAAAATTATAGTCATAAAATTATGGAGATAATTAATATGGGACATGTGTAAAGGGGGTAGAAAAAAAAGAGCTTGGGAGAATTAATTGTTCCTTTTCAAAAGGCATGAGACTTACATAATTTTTAAAAGAACAAAACACTTTGAATGGAGAGATCTTGTCTCAATTTTCATTTCCAAAGTTCTATTTTATTTGGGATTGGGTAGAAGATTCTGCCCATCAAAAGGTTATAAAGAAATGACAGAAAAAAAATCAAGAAAATAACTGATATAACATACAAAGTATAACATGGTATCTCAAAAAGAGTTTATTAGCAATAAATATTTGTTGAATAAGATGAATAAATGTCTTAATGAATAATCATAGTACCACATAGGAAGAAATACTAATATATTTTTACAGACATTAGACTATTCTATTTTTTTTTAATTAATTTTTATTTTTTAGTTTGTTTTGCTTTACAATACTGTATTCGTTTTGTTACACATTGACATGAATTAGCCATGAGTGTACATGAACCCCAATCCCGACCCCCTCCTCCACCCTCCCGCCCCACACCCTCTCTCTGGATTATCCCCATGCATCAGTCCCTATCATCCTGCATCCTGCATCAAACCTGGACTGGCACATGTACCCCAATGTTCATCGCGGCACTGTTTGTAATAGCCAGGACATGGAAGCAACCTAGATGTCCATCAGCAGATGAATGGATAAGAAAGCTGTGGTACATATACACAATGGAGTATTACTCAGCTATTAAAAAGAATACATTTGAATCAGTTTTAATGAGGTGGATGACGCTGGAGCCGATTATACAGAGTGAAGTAAGCCAGAAAGAAAAACATCAATACAGTATACTTACACATATATATGGAATTTAGAATGATGGTAATGATAAACCTGTACGCAAGACAGCAAAAGAGACACAGTTGTATAGAATGGCCTTTTGGACTCTGTGGGAGAGGGAGAGGGTGGGATGGGTTGGCAGAGTGGCAATGTAACATGTGTGATATCATAAGCGAAATAGACTATTCTATTTTTAAAAGCTTTCTTGTAACATAATTCTGGGGCCCATTCTATAAAGTGGTATTAAGCTTGATGATGGTGTTTTTGTAAGTTTTTAGTGGGTAATCTTTTCATTCTAAGTGGCAGAAACTCTGGTTCAAAGAGGCTTTAGCGTGAAAAACTAGAGAATTACAAAAGTGAGAAGACCAAGAATAGGTATTTTTACTTCAGGTACAGCTGGACCTAGAGCACAAAGTTGTTTTCCTTTTTTCCCACAATATACTTTTCTCATCTCTGTACTCTACGTTCCTCTGTGCCTGCTCCATTCGCATGCAAGCTCTCCCCTTAGACTGACAAGAAAACTGTCATTAGTTCCAATTCCACATCCCGTGCTACCAGTAATTTTACCAGTTAAAAGAAAAGAGGGTACTTTTAGGACAGTAGCTCAAGCAAAATTTCACCCAAATGAGTTCTGATTAGACCCTTCTGGCGTGCTGCGATTATGGGGTCGCAAAGAGTCGGACACAACTGAGCGATGAACTGAACTGAACTGAACATGACTTAAGCCACATTCCTGTCACTGAATCAACCACTGTGGCCAAGGGCACATTCTTCCGCTTGAAACATACATCCCGCTGGACTTGAAGCATGGCTAGCCACACCCAAACAACATGGACTGAGAATGGAGAAATGATAATTCTCAAAGAAAAAAGAAGGTGCTATTACCAGCATGAGAAATTTACTATATAAAAGTCTACAAGAGATAACGTCAAGCTGAAGTCCTTCTCAATGAACCAAGAGAAATGAACTTCAAGGGAAAATTCATGTGAGAGTAAGTGTATTCCTTATGGCATTCCAGAGTCAGAGGTATGTATAAATACCTTGTAGTTAAGAAGGAGGAGAAACAGAGGGTGGTGAGGAGAAGAGATAGGGGAGGAGATAAGGACCTTGCTGACAATTGTGACAAAATCATTTTGAGACATGAAGGTAAGAACATTCAGTTTGGGACACTGAAATAGGGTAGAGTGTCATAACATTTTAGGGCTAGAAGGACTTGAAAGACCACCTCATCTAACTAAGTGGGTTGCAAATGAAGAAACAACATCTCAGGATTTGACTCCTCCTACATGTCCATTTTCATCTCTCACTATTTAATCCATCATTTTACTTTCTGTCCCTGGAGAAGGAAATGGCAACCCACTCCAGGATTCTTGCCTGGGAAATCCCATGGACATAGGAACCTGGCAGTCTACAGTCCATGGGGTCACACAAAGCTGGACATGACTGAGCATGCACATGCTTACATCTTGTCCATTGCAGTAGCCATTCGGCCATATAGCACTTGAAATGTGGCTAGGTCAAATTGAGATGTACTCTAAGTATAAAATACACAAGGAACTTCAAAGACAGTGTGAAAAATGATGTAAAATGTCTCATTAATATTTTATACCAATTGCTCATTGAAATGCTATCTAGGGGATTCAGTTCAGTTCAGTCGCTCAGTCATGTCCGACTCTTTGCAACGACATGAACTGAAGCACGTCAGGCCTCCCTGTCCTCACCAATTCCCAGAGTTTACCCAAACTCATGTCCATTGAGTCAGTGATACCATCCCACCATCACATCCTCTGTCATCCCCTTCTCCTTCTGCCTTCAATCTTTCCCAGCATCAGGGTCTTTTCAAACGAGTCAGCTCTTCACATCAGGTGGCCAAAGTATTGGCATTTCAGCTTCAACATCAGTCCATCCAATGAACACCCAAGATGGATCACCTTTAGGAGGGAGTGGTTGGATTTCCTTGCAGTCCAAGGGACTCTCAAGAATCTTCTCTAACACTACAGATCAAAAGCATCGATTCTTCCGCCCTCAGCTTTCGTTATAGTCCAACTCTCACATCCATACATGACCACTGGAAAAAACATAGATGGACCTTTGTTGACAAAGTAATGTCTCTGCTTTTTATATGCTGTCTAGGTTGGTCATAACTTTTCTTCCAAGGAGTAAGCGCCTTTTAATTTCATGGCTGCAATCACCATCTGCAGTGATTTTGGAGCCCCCCAAAAATAAGTCAGCCATTGTTTCCACTGTTTCCCCAACTACATGCCATGAAGTGATGGAACTGGATGCCATGATCTTAGTTTTCTGAATGTTGAGCTTTAAGCCAAGTTTTTCACTCTCCTCTTTCACTTTCATCAGGAGGCTTTTTTGGTCCTCTTCAATTTCTGCCATAAGGGTGGTATCATCTGCATATCTAAGGTTATTGATATTTCTCATGGCAATCTTGATTCCAGGTTGTGCTTTCCAGCCCAATGTTTCTCATGATGTACTCTGCACATAAATTAAATAAGCAGGGTGACAGTATACAGCCTTGACGTACTGTTTTCCTATTTGGAACCAGTCTGTTGTTCCATGTCCAGTTCTAACTGTTGCTTCCTGACCTGCATGCAGGTTTCCCAAGGGGCAGGTAAGGTGGTCTGGTATTCCCATTTCTTTCAGAATTTTCCACAGTTTATTGTGAACCACACAGTCAAAGGCTTTGGCATAGTCAATAAAGCAGAAATAGATGTTTTTCTGGAACTCCCTTGCTTTTTCCATGATCCAGCAGATGTTCGCAATTTGATCTCTGGTTCCTCTGCCTTTTCTAAAACCAGCTTGAACATCTGCAAGTTCACGGTTCATGTATTGCTGAAGCCTGGCTTGGAGAATTTTGAGCATTACTTTACTAGTGTGTGAGATGAANTCCTGCTTTTTCCATGATCCAGCAGATGTTGGCAATTTGATCTCTGGTTCCTCTGCCTTTTCTAAAACCAGCTTGAACATCTGCAAGTTCACGGTTCATGTATTGCTGAAGCCTGGCTTGGAGAATTTTGAGCATTACTTTACTAGTGTGTGAGATGAATGCAATTGCGGTAGTTTGAGCATTCTTTGGCATTGCCTTTCTTTGGGATTGGAATGAGAACTGACCTTTTCCAGTCCTGTGGCCACTGCTGAGTTTTCCAACTTTGCTGGCATATTCAGTGTAGCACTTTCACAGCATCATCTTTCTTGGATTTGAAATAACTCCACTGGAATTCCATCACCTCCACTAACTTTGTTCATAGTGATGCTTTCTAAGGCTCATTTGACTTCATATTCCAAAATGTCTGGCTGTAGGTCAGTGATCACACTATCGTGATTATCTGGGTCATTAAGATCTTTTTTGTATAGTTCTTCTGTGTATTCTTTCCCATGATATAATGAGTAGATATTAAAACATAGGAAATACATATGGCCAAGTGATATTGAAAATAGGGTCACTATAATAAATGAATTATTATTATTTAAAAAAGTACAAACAGTATACAGAAGGTGTTTCCGAAACAGGGTTTCCATCTAAAATAGTCATAGCCTGGAGGAAGCCCTAGGAATCTTCCATTAGACTGTCAAATCTCGGAAAGTCTCTGTACTCCATTGGTTATATCATCAGTCACCTGGACAGAAAGGCCAAGGACAGTTGCCTAGAATGCCTGCCCCCTTCTACCCCTTTGTGTCCCCTGCTTTGCTGCCCCCACCCCTCTCTGCTTGTCTGGTCCTCCAGATCCTTTACAACAAGCTGTGTCCCTTCCTGTTGGAAACACTTCTTTTGAAACTTTCAGGCCATAATGTAAGAAAACCAGTCTTATACTTTGGTAACCTCACCTCTTATCCATCTCCCAAATGTTATCTGATTTCCCACCTTATTTAGCTTTCTCTTATCCAGATAAAGTTTGTCAAATGTCAAAACCCAAGCATCTAAAAATGTTCATCAGAGTCTATAAACACCTCTCAAAGAGAACTTACAAGACTTGACAATCTAATGGAAGATTCCTAGGGCTTCCTCCATGACTATGACTATTTTAGATGAAAACCCCATTTAGGAAACATCTCTGTACTGTTTGTACTTTAAAAAAAAAATAATGATATTTCATTTATTACAGTGCCCTATATTTTTGGCCATATGTATTTCCTATGTTTTTATATCTACCCATTATAGAATATGATCTCTTCCTTTAACCAAATCAGGGCCCCACTCACAGAAAGTAGGGACTACATCTGAGTCTTACTTTAATAATCTGAACACAGAATCTCACTCCCATGCTCTCACTGGAAAGCCTCGGAGGACTTCTTTCAGGCTCCATTCAAAACTATCTTCCCAGTCCAGGTGCCACAGAGATTTCTTTACTGAACTCTCACTCTTCTGTGTTAAGCTTTGACCCCTTTGCAAGTTCTCTTTGTAGAGAATTAGTGTTACAGAAGGTGATGTATCAGAGCATTAGCTACTTAGGATGAATGAATTCTGTGAACTTCTCTTTTAGGAAAACAAGAAATCTTAGGTTTAAGAACCCTGGAAGCCTGAACAGGATAGAGAGAAAAGGACCAAGACAGTATTTCCATAGTTTTAAGTCTTGTCAGTGCTGCTGAGCCCAAAGCCCACTCCCACTTCCTAGCAAGTACCCCTACCAGTGACCAGTGTAAGCTCTCGATGCAAGAGAACTCAGGAGCCAAACGACCTGGTTCTCTTCATGGAAACTTTCTTCACATTGAGTGGGTATCAATATCCATCTCCTCCTCTTCCAGATGCATTTCCAGCATGCCCCTTTCACCTCCCAGCACTGTCCTTCGTCTATTCCTGAGACTCTCTCATGTGTCAGAGGTCCTCTCACTTCCCCCAACCCGGTATCAAATCCCAACTCACAGAGGCAGTGCAGAGGGCAGCCATGTCTGCAATCAGAGGAGCAGAATCAAGAGACAGAGCAAAAGACTTGTCCTGCAGTTTAAATAAGCTGGTTAGTAGGAAATGCCTTGTGCACCTGCCGTGCTTATCAAGCTTCCTTGTACTCTTGGCTCTTGCATGCTCTCCTGAATTTACTTTCACTTTTGCTATTGGAGAGTCAATAAAGATACCTCCTGTCAGCCAATCCATTTGCCCTCCTTTTTTGAAACATGGGATGCTATTTGTCTGTTGAGAATTTTTCTCTGATTAACAACTGAGAAAAAGGTTAGCCTGCAGCCCTGAGCCCTTACTGGCCTGAAGACCTTTAACATTTGTGGTCATTGCCTGCTGCTCTTAAGTGACCTGTCCACATAGGCTGGGGACCTTCGTGAGAGCAAGGGTACCCAGGAAAAGACAGTGAGATTTGCTGCGGGTGATGTGACCAGGAGCAGCCTGTTCACACTAGCCTGCAGAATATGTGAAGCACACCTGGAGGATAAACAGCCCTGCAATGAGAAGAGCCATGAGTTCCAGTCCCAGTGCTGACACTCATGAACCTGAGCAAGTCTGTTCACCTCCCTGCATGTTGGTTTTCTGGTATAAAATGATGTGGTTGGAGAGAATTCCTAGTGTCTTCCAGGCTCTGAAATATTTGTTCATAAATGCCCTTTACAAAGAATTTTAGATTCCTGGATCTTGAGCTTTCTAACACTTCCCGTGCTGTCTGTAAACCTGCAAATCAAACCCACTACCTGAGAACAACTCCAAACGTACAATCCAATGTTAACTCCCACCTTCCACAAGGAAAACAATCACACATCCCTTTCACACCACAGTGCCTCCACTTCCTCACCTTTACTGCTGGACCCTCACTAGGAGCTATTTACTCCCTAGCTCTTCAGGTATGGATTAGGACAAAAAGACAGTACATAAACTGTGAGTGCTCAGGGAATTTTCCAGATCACTCTGATCTCCTAACATTCCAAATGAATTGCTCTCATTTCCCAAAGTCTCAGAATATCGCCACAGACCCACTTCAAGAAAAGCATTTATTAAAAGTGCTTCAAATGTTTTCAAAGTGAAAGGTCTGTAAAAATGCCAGTTGTCATCTTTGCTGTGTTTCCAGTGGTCATTTACTGTATCTTCACTCACTGATAAGTATCAGATGATCCCGTTTGTTCTAGGAGTTTCCGTCCTGGAGAACTTGAGTTACAGAAGTGGGTACACAGAGTTATGGGATTCAAGAGCTCATTCCAGCATTTTAACAAACTTAACATAAATCACATATTTGAAACTCTTATTAGACAGCTAATTGAACTGATTCTTATTTCAATTATTTTGTGGTGTAGACATACTTATTTAAACACACAGGATGAGTATGAAGGGAAAAGAACGTTTGATGGAATAGACTGGAAATCTTGACCTACTATTCTTCCTTCAGATAGTTCTCCAGGTTCTCTGTTTAGAATACAAGTGTGTGATATCTTGTTGCTGCAGAGTAGAAAAGGTTTACCAGTGCTGTTCCTGAATCCACCATTCAATAGGATTTGGGAACTCTGAAACGTCATCAGTGCCAGGCAGAAAATGTCAGATGAGGTTGAGGGCAATAGGAAAAGTAAAACCTTGGAACAGCAGGATAAGGATGAGGGAATGGGTCTGGAGCAAGAAAGGAGAGCTGTACAAAGCAGAGTTGAATAAGCTGCCGTCAGTTTCAAAATTTACTTGTATCTAATACTTTCTTAGGTCTTAATGTTATTTCTGAAAAAAGACAAGAGGGACAGTAGATGGTTAAAGTTTCTTATAATTAAATCTCTCTCTTACAAGCTTTCTCTCACCCTAAGGCATGTAACATCTTAGTTCTTGGAACCAGGGATTGAACCCGTGCCCTTGAAGTGGGAGCAGGAGTCAACTGCCATGAAAGTCTATCGTTATTGTACAGGCACCATCCTGGTGCCAATATCTGCATTCTCTGGGGAAGCAGGGAACCTTCACCAGAGGCTCCCGGAGGGAGAGTCCAGGCATGACATTTACCAGGGATAATATTTGTCTGTTGATACCCCTCAGATCTGTACCCACAGCCAACCCTGATTTGCAGATCTATAGGACTAGCTGCTTCCATGCATGGTTCCCTGGACTCCCTGTGTGTCCTTGAACATGTCAAGCTCTCTCTGTCACTGAGTCATTGAGCACACCATTCTGTCCCACTCTATCCCCAACACTGTGGGTGTACAAGAATATGCAACGTAAGCAGCATCTCCTCCAGGAAGGCCTCCTGACTCTCTTGCATCCTATGCCATAGTATTCAGGATTACATGCCCATCTTCTGTCCTTTTATACTTTCTCTACAAATCTCTCAGAGGCCATTTCTCCAGCCACAGGGTCATCAGTTTACTTGCCCTTCACCCTCAGTCAACAGTAGGAATCTTGAAAGTCATAATTGTGTCTCTCTTTCTGTTTTTGACTGCACCATGCAGCATATGGGACCACAGTCCCTGACCAAAGATTGAACCTGGGGCCCCTGCACTGGAAGCAGGGCATGTCAATGTCTGGACAAGCAGGGAAGTCCTTCACAATTGTGTCTTAATTGTCTTGCATTTTAGCGCTCCTCAGGCGTGCTGTCTGACACACTAAATAAACAAATATTTAGTAAATGCATGAATGAATTCTTAAATGCATGAATAAGGAAGTGAATAAAAAGTGAGAAATAACATTTACCTTATACTTACTGTATTTCAGAAGCTGCACATGATATTATTAAATGATATTTCATTAAAATTTTAGCATTCTAATTAGGTAGGTATTGGTATTTTTGTTGATAAGCCTAAGTCCTATTAGTAGTGGCTGGTAAGCAAGTGTTCAGATGTCAACCTCTTTTTCTGCATTCCTTGTCTTCCCCTGTTGTGCTTCAGTGGAAAGAAAAGTGAGGCATGTGTACACGTGCATGGTTTTTTACTACAGCACAGGCACAAGTTGAAGGAAGGAATAGAGAGAAAGGAAAGTAAGGGATGCATGGAGCCTTAGGATGATGAAAGCAAGAAGCATTTGGGAGGTCTCTATGTAGGCAGGAGCATCCCTCGGTGGTGGGCCCTGCCTGGAAAAATCTGTCTCCATTGGGTGGTGGGGAACAAAGAGTGGGTGAGTGCAGGACTCAGAGCCTGGAGGAAGACTGCACCCTGGTGTAAAGGTAGAGAAGAACTGCTCTCCCAGAACCCTGAGTGACAAAAGATAACACTGTAAGGCAATTCCACAGCGCAGTAGAGAAACTGCCTGCTGGGGCTGTGAATTTCCGGCTCACACAGGATCTGGATTCCAAGAAATGGTGTCTCTTCAAGGAATGAGAATAACAGATCTGGACTTTGATCTCTCTTTTCCCTCCTCCCTTCTTATGTGAAATTACCTCCCAGCCCAAGTCCAGGAGAAGGGGAGTTCTAAATGCCCCAATGTTGCTTGCTGACCACAGGTTCTTCCTGGGATCTGACTCATCTTTGTTTTTTCCCACAGCATTCATCTGACATTTTTCCATCACATGTCACAAGAAACTTTCAGAGGCAAAAAGACGTCTTTTCTTTGCCCCTCTAACAAATCCGGAAAATCAGCCAAGGTCAAAGATCATGCTGGGAGATTTTGGCAGGTTTTATTTTTTTATTTTTATTTTTTTTCTATTTTTATTTATATTTTATTTATTTTTTAAATTAATTTTTATTTTTTTAGTTTGTTTTGCTTTACAATACTGTATTCATTTTGTTACACATCGACATGGATCAGCCACGAGTGTACATGAACTCCCAATCCTGACCCCCACCTCCAGGAGAAACACTATTAAAAATTCCAACATATGGAGGCTGAACAACACACTTCTGAATAATCAACAAATCACAGAAGAAATCAAAAAATGCATAGAAATGAATGATAATGAAAACACAACAACCCAAAACCTGTGGGACACTATAAAAGCAGTGCTAAGAGGAAAGTTCATAGCAATACAGGCATACCTCAAGAAACAAGAAAAAAGCCAAATAAATAACTTAACTCTACACCTAAAGCAACTAGAAAAGGAAGAAATGGAGAACCCCAGAGCTAGTAGAAGGAAAGAAATCATAAAAATTAGGGCAGAAATAAATGCAAAAGAAACAAAAGAGACCATAGCAAAAATCAACAAAGCCAAAAGCTGGTTCTTTGAAAGGATAAATAAAATTGACAAACCATTAGCCAGACTCATCAAGAAACAAAGGGAGAAAAATCAAATCAATAAAATTAGAAATGAAAATGGAGAGATCACAACAGACAACACAGAAATACAAAGGGTCATAAGAGACTACTATCAGCAATTATATGCCAATAAAATGGACAACGTGGAAGAAATGGACAAATTCTTAGAAAAGTACAACTTTCTAAAACTGAACCTTAAATAGAAAATCTTCACAGACCCATCATAAGCACGGAAATTTAAACTGTAATCAGAAACCTTCCAGCAAACAAAAGCCCAGGTCCAGACGGCTTCACAGCTGAATTCTACCAAAAATTTCGAGAAGAGCTAACACCTATTCTACTCAAACTCTTCCAGAAAATTGCAGAGGAAGGTAAACTTCCAAACTCATTCTATGAGGCTACCATCACTCTAATACCAAAACCTGACAAAGACCCCACAAAAAAAGAAAACTACAGGCCAATATCACTGATGAATTACAGATGCAAAAATCCTCAACAAAATTCTAGCAATCAGAATCCAACAACACATTAAAAAGATCATACACAACTACATATTAAAAAAAAATCAATTCTTCTCTCATACTATCTGAAAAACATGTTTAAAATTATAATTCTAAGTATAAAAATTAAAACTGTAAAACCTCTGGAGAAAAAAAATGATAAAATCTCTGTGGCTTTGGCAAAAGTAAAGATATTTTAGATGGGACAAACAGAAAGCATGAATTAAAAAGAATAAGTTCAATCATTTTTTAATTAAATAAATTACTCTTTCAAAATCACCATGGAGAAATAAGACAATAGAGTCTAGGAACACATATTCACAAATCACTTATTTGATAAGTGTCTTCCATAGGAATATCTATATCCTTGTACAACTTTTGCACTCAATGACAGAAACAACAACCAAATGTAAAAGGTGCAATATATGCGAACACTTTTCAATTTAAAATACATGAATAAAACTCTTGGCACATAAAAAAAGTTATACCAAGTTAGCAATAATTATGGAAATGCAAATCAAAACTTCTGACTGAAAATATCATCTTTTTATTAAAATATGAAGCAATGGAATAATCATATAGTTGGTGGAAATGCAAAATGATATCACTAGTTTCTTACATATTAATGATATATCTATTCTAAGTTTGGTAAGAGAAATGACAATATCTGCATAAACAAAGGTGTGTTTTCACATTCTTTGAAGTTTTATTCGGGTGTCATATTTAAGTCTTTAATCAATTTTAGGTTGAATTTGTGTATAAGAATTTTTTCATTCCCTTACATGTTGATAACAAGTTTTTCCAACACTTTTAGTTGAAAAGACTATTTTGCCTCGATGTGCATTCTTGGAACGCTTGACAAAGATCAACAGACCACATGTGTGGGGGTATTTCTGGGTCCTCTATTCTCTTCCACAGAATATGTCTGGTTTTATACTAATTCTATATTATTTTTATTATCACAGCTTTGTAACATATTTTGAACCAGGTAGGATAATGCCACGAAACCACAAAAAGGTATCACCTCACTACCGTTCTTGTTCAGTTGCTAAGCCATGTCCAACTCTGCGACCACATGGACTGCAGCACGCCATGCTTCCCTGTCCTTCACTATCTCCCGGAGTTTGCTCAAACTCACGTTCATTGAGTTGGGGATGTCACCCAACCATCTCATCCTCTGTCGCTCACTTCTCCTCCCACCCTCAGTCTTTCCCAGCATCAGGGTCTTTTCCAATGACTTAGGTCTTCACATCAGGTGGCCAAAGTACTGGAGCTGCAGTTTCAGTATCATTCCTTCCAATGAACATTCAGGATTGATTTCCTTAGGACTGAACTGGTTTGATCTCCTTGCTGTCCAAGGGCCTCTCAAGAGTCTTCTTCAACACTGCAGTTTGAAAGTATTAATTCTTTACCACTAAGCCTTATTCATAGTCCAATTCTCACATACATACATGACTACTGGAAGAACCATAGCTTTGCCCATACAGACCTTTGTTGGCAAAGTAATGTCTCTGCTTTTAAACACACTGTCTAGGTTTGTCATAGCTTTTTTCCCAAGGAGCAAATGTCCTTTAATTTCATGGTTGCAGTCAACATCCATGATTACTTTGGAGCACAAGAAAATAAAATCTGTCATGTTTCCAATTTTTCCCCATCAATTTCTCATGAAGTGATGGAACCAGTTGCCATGATCTTAGTTTTTTGAATGTTAAGTTTTAAGCCAGATTTTTCAGTCTCCTCATTCACTCTCATCAAAAGGCTCTTTAGTTCCTCTTTACTTTCTGCCATTAAGTGTTATCGTCTGCATATCTGAAGCTGCTGATCTTTCTCCTGGCAATCTCGATTCCAGCTTGTGAATTTTTAAGCCCAGCATTTTTCATGTTGTACTCTGCATATATGTTAAATAAGCAGGGTGATGATATACTTGACATACTCCTTTCTGAATTTGGAACCAGTCCATTGTTCTGTTGCTTCTTGTCCTGCATACAGGTTCCTTAGGAGACAGATTAGGTGGTTTGGTATTTCCATCTCCTTGAAACAGTTTGCTGTGATCTACATAGTCAAAGACTTTAGTGTAGTTAATGACACAGAAGTAGATGTCTTTTCTAGAACTCCCTTGCTTTTTCTATGATCTAACAGATGTTGGCAATTTGATCTCTGGTTCCTCTACCTTTTCAAAATCCAGCTTATATATCTGCAAGTTTTTGTTCATGTACTGATGAGGCCTAGCTTGAAGGATTTTGAGCATTACCTTGCTAGCACATGAAATGAGCACAATTGTACAGTAATTTGAACATTCTTTGGCATTACCTTTCTTTGGGATTGGAATTCAAACTGTTAGAATAATTATTGTTAAAAAAAAAAGACAAGTGTTGGTGAAGAAATTGAGATTCTTTGTATACTGTTCATGGAAATGTAAAATTATTCATGCTAAATGAGACATACTAAGAATTCAGTCAGTGGTTATTAACAAATCAATGAAGTAGTTTAAAAAAAGAAATGCAAAATTGTGCAGCAATTATGGAAAATAGTGTGAAGTTTTGGAAAAAATTAAAAATAGAAGTGCCATCAATCTCACTTCAATTCAAAATAACTGAAATCCAGAGATACCTGCACTGATTACAGAATTATTCAAAGTAACTAAGATTTGGAAACAAACAATAGATGTCCACTGTTGGATGAGTAGATAAAGAAAATGTGGTGTATGCCTACATGGAATTTTTCTTTTCTTTATTTACTTATCCATCAGTGGACATCTATTGTTACCTACATGGAATGGAGAAGGCAATGGCACCCCACTCCAGTACTCTTGCTGGAAAATCCCATGGACAGAGGAGCCTGGTAGGCTCCATGGGGTCGCTGAGGGTTGGACACGACTGAGTGACTTTACTCTCACTTTTCACTTTCATGCGTTGGAGAAGGAAATGGCAACCCACTCCAGTGCTCTTTCCTGGAGAATCCCAGGGATGGGGGAGCCTGGTGGGCTGCCATCTATGGGATCACACAGAGTCGGACACGACTGAAGTAACTTAGCAACCTACATGGAATATTATTCAGCCTTAAAATGAGAAAATCTCGTTTATGTGACAATACAGATGAACCTGGAAGACATTATGCTAAGTGAAAGAAATCAGGCACAGAAGGAAAAATACTCTATGAATCAGTGTCTATAAAGTAAGTGAAAAAGTAAAACTCATAGAAGCAGAGAATGGAAAGATGGTTTCTAGGTTCTAGAGTTAGGGGAAACCGGGCATTGATATGCAACTGGTATAAAGTTTCAGTTATGCAAAATGAATAAATTTGAGAGTTCTATAGTAAACAATATCGTGTTGTTATTGTTTAATTGCTAAGTTGTGTCCAGCTCGTTTGCTATCTTATGGACTGCAGCCCACAAGGCTCCTCTGTCCATGGGATTTCCCAGGCAAGAATATTGGAGTGGGTTGTCATTTCCTCCTCCAGAGGATCTTCCCCACTGTGGGACTGAGACTGCGTCTCCTGCATGGGCAGGAGTTCTTTACCTCTGAGCCACCAGGGAAGTCCAAACAATATTGGACTGTATGCTTAAAATTTTGTAAATAAGTTAGAGCTCATGTTAAATGTCCTTGCTATAAAATCAACCAATCAATCTCTTAAATGACAGTTTAAAATATTATGCTGCATGTTGATAGTAAAAAGAATAATATCCAAGTCTAATTATTTACTGTATCACAGAAAAAGACAAAGGAAACAAACATCTGCCTAAATAACAGCCTGACAACAGAAAAGGGGGGCATTACATAGCGTTGCACCAAAACAAAGCAATTACATTTGCTGCACTGTTAATTGATACCTATGCATTATAATTATTCATACCAGGGTTACTGAAGTTAATAAATACTTGTTAATTGCCAAAGGCAATTTTTCACATTCTGCCTGGCAGTAACTTGCAGCTGTGGCAGAATTTTTGCAGCTTTAAAAGATCTGCTGTAAAGAGCTGCTAAGCGTGTCATTTCACTCATAATTGATTTTCTCCCCTTCATTTTCACAACCTTCCAGGTAGAAGAAACACTGGCTAACAAATTCACAGCACCATAGGTAGAGATCTTTTCATACTATCAGTTGTGGTGCTGACATCCTATTGGGCTCCACCTAAATAATTTTGTGTACAAAGTCTCATGTGTCTATGTAAATGAATACAACTTTTCCCAAAGCACAACAATTACTGAATTTTAGGTTCTACTTAAATGGTACTGATTACTTTCTAAACTATTCAGCATATTTAAAGCAATAATTTCTGAATGTTCTCTTAGCTTTTGGGAAGAATTTAAATTAGAGAATTATGGATTTTAACACACTGCTTCATCCTTTAACTTTGTGTTTGCTACTCTGTTATGTCACATCACAGCTATTATAGTAGTAAAGAACAGAAATAACTATGAAAGATTACAGATTTTTATCTACATATATATGTAAAATTTACATGCAACTATTAAATATTTACTTTGTACATGGTATGGAGTTCATTTAAAAGAGAGTTAAGACAGTTTCTTCTTCAAGATGTTCTTATAATCAATTATGGCTTGTTAGTTCATTCAGGTTATTTGATGAACAGAAATCAAGACATAGTTATATTTGCAAGAGATTTATTGGGGTCTTTGGGGAAATAAAGAAGAGAATACATGAAAAGGCATCTAGAATGTTCAAACCAGCATATAATTCTGACACTTTGAAGAAGTAGGGAAACGAAAAAGATTCAGTTAGGAAGTGTCTCAGACTTCAGCTCAGTTGTGAGAAAGTTTGATTAGGTAAGTAGAGAGTCTACGTGTCAGAGCTGCCTGTCATATGAATCCTGTATCTTATAGGAATGGTCCAGAATATCTTTCTACCACATGCGTGCATGCTAAGTCTCTTCAGTTGTGTCCAACTCTTTGCAACCCTATGGACTGTAGCCCACCAGACTCTGTCCATGGGATTCTCCAGGCAAGAATACTGGAGTGGATTGCCATGCCCTCCTCCAGGAGATCTTCTCAACCCAGGGATGGAACGCACTTCTCTTACCTCTCCTGCACTGGCAGGTGGGTTCTTTACTACCTGAGCCACCTATGAAGCCCATATCTACCACAGTAAGTCCTAGCACAAATGTCATCCTAATTTTCATGAAATCTGTTGGAACTATCAGCCAACAGCACACCTCACAGTAGACCTAAACAGTGCATTTTCGTGACCACATGTCACTACTTGCAGAGCATAGATCATCTTCATCATGCCGTCAGCAAACTGCCTCTATCTATAATCCCTACTGGGTTATTTTTCTAAGGGGAAAACTTAGACAAGGGAGGGTAAAGAGAAATTGCACAAGTGTAGTTTCCATCACAACAGCTGGTTTGGGAAACAGCCAGTACTCATCCTTTCCAGTTGATGGATTCTAAATCAGAAAATTGTCAAAGGATCATAACTTTGTACTGGGGCTACTACTACGCTTTAAGTCTTCTGCCTCATCATTCTTCTCATTTTCTGTTTGTAGACTATATTAGTCATCAGTCTCCATAGAAACAGACCAACAGGAGATGATAGATAGATAAAAAAAGTTTATTATAGAAATTGATTCCTGTGGTTCTGGAGGTGATACATCTCTTGATCTCTTGATTGCTAAAATGGGCAAATTTAATTCAGATGACCATTATATGTACTACTGTGGGCAAGAATCCCTTAGAAGAAATGGAATGGCCCTCAGAGTCAACAAAGGAATCCAAAATGCAGTACCTGGATGCAATCTTAAATCACAGAATGATCTGCTTGTTTCGAAGACAAATCATTCAATATCATAGTAATCCAAGTCTATGCCCCGACCAATAATGCTGAAGAAGCTGAAGCTGAGCAATTCTCTGAAGACCTATAAACTTTATAGAACTAACATCCAAAAAAGATGTCCTTTTCATCATAGGGGACTGGAATGCAAAAGTAGGAAGTCAAGACAAAAACAGGTAAATTTGGCCTTGGAGTACTGAATGAAGCAGGGCAAAAGCTAATAGAGTTTTGCCAAGAGAACGCACTGGTCATAGCAAACACCCTCTTCCAACAATACAAGAGAAGACTCTACACATGGACATCCCCAGACGGTCGATACTGAAATCAGACTGATTATATTCTTTGTAGCCAAATATTCAGAAGCTCTATACAGTCAACAAAAGGAAGACTGAGAGCTGACTGTGGCTCAGATCATGAACTCCTTATTGCCAAATTCAGACTTAAATGGAAGAAAATAGGGAAAATCACTAGACCATTCAGGTATGATCTAAATAAAACCCCTTATGATTACACAGTGAAAGGGATAAGTAGATTCAAGGGATTAGGTCTGATAGACAGAGTGCCTGGAGAACTATGGATGGAGGTTTCTGGCATGATACAGGAGGCAGTGATCAAGACCATCCCCAAGAAAAAGAAATGCAAAAAGGCAAAATGGTTGCCTGAGGAGGCCTTACAAATAGCTATGAAAATAAGAGAAGCTAACGCCAAAGGAAAAAAGGAAAGATATACCCATCTGAATGCAGAGTTCCAAAGAATAGCACGGGGAGATAAGAAAGCCTTTCTCAACGATCAATTCAAAGCAATAGACAAAAACAATAGAAAGGCAAAGACTAGAGATCTCTTCAGGAAAACCAGAGATACCACGGGAACATTTCATGCAAAGGTGGGCACAGTAAGGACAGAAATGGTATGGACCATTATGTTTTGGACCATAACAGAAGCAGAAGATATTAAGAAGAGGTAGCAACAATACATGGAAGAACAATACAAAAAAGACTTTTATGATGCATATAACCACAATGGTGTGATCATTCACCTAGAGCCAGACATCTCAGAATGTGAAGTCAAGGGGGCCTCAGGAAGCATCACTACAAACAAAGCTAGAGGAGGTGGAGAATCCCAGATGAGTTATTTCAAATCCTAAGAGATAATGTTGTGGAAGTGCTGCCCTCAATATGCCAGGAAATTTGGGAAACTCAGCAGTGGCCACAGGACTGGAAAAGGTCAGTTTTCATTCCTACCCCAAAGAAAGGCATAGCCAAAGAAAGTTCAAACTACCACACAATTGCACTCATCTCACATGTTAGCAAAGAAATGCTCAAAATTTTCCAAGCTAGGCTTCAAAAGTATGTGAATCATGAATTTCAAAATGTTCAAGCTGGATTTAGAAAAGGCAGAGGAACCACATATCAAACTGCTGACATCCTTTGGATTATCAAAAAGCAACAGAATACCTGAAAAAAATCCATTTCTGCATTATTGATTACACCAAAGCCTTTGACTGTGTAGATCACAACAAAATGTGGAAAATTCTTCAGGATATAGGAATACCAGACCACCTTACCTGCCTCCTGGGAAATCTGTATGCAGGTCAAGAAGCAACAGTTAGAACTGGACATGGAATAACAGACTGGTTCCAAATTGGGAAAGGAGTGCATCAAGGCAGTATATTGTCACCCTGTTTATTTATATGCAGAGTACATCATGCAAAATGCCAAGCTGGATGAAACACGAGCTGGAATCAAGATTTCTGGAAGAAATATCAATAACCTCAGATAAGCAGATGATACCACCCTTATGTCACAAAGTGACAAGAAAATAAAGAGCCTCTTGATGAAAGTGAAAGAGGAGAGTGAAAAAATTGGCTTAAAACTCAACATTCAGAAAACTAAGATCATGGCATCCAGTCCCCTCACTTCATGGCAAATAGATGGGGAAACAATGGAAACAGTGACAGAATTTATTTTCTTGGGCTCCAAAATCACTGCAGATGGTGACTGCAGCCATGAAATTAAAAGACACTTGCTGCTTGGAAGAAAAGCTATGACCAACCTAGACAGCACATTAAAAAGCAGAGACATTACTTTCCAGACAAAGGTCTGTCTAGTCAAAGCTATGGTTTTCCAGTAGTCATGACAGATGTGGAAGCTGGACTATAAAGAAAGCTGAGCTCTGAAGAATTGATGTGTTTTTTTTTTTTCTCTTCAGTGTAAATCTAATATTTTAATCTTTAAAAAATTATAATTATTAAAGCATAACTGTTTACTGGAGAAAATATGAGAATATTAAAAGAAAACCAAAAAAATTCTGACATTTTATCATTCAGTGGCAATCAGTAGAATGTTGATTGTGTTTATATTTAAAAAAAAAAAAAAGAATTGATGCTTTTGGACTGTGGTATTGGAGAAAACTCTTGAAAGTCCCTTGGACTGCAAGGAGGTCAAACCAGTCAATCCTAAAAAAAATCAGTCCTGAATATTCATTGGAAGGACTGATGCTGAAGCTGAAACTCCAATACTTTGACCACCTGAAGCAAAGAACTGACTCTGGAAAAGACCCTGATGCTGGGGAAGATTGAAGGCGAGAGGAGAAGGGGACGACTGTGAATGAGATGGTTAGATGACATCACCGACTCGATGGAAATGAGTTTGAGCAAGCTCGGTGGTTTGGTGTTGAAAAAGATAGCCTGGCATGCTGCAGTCCATGGTGTTGCAAAGAATGGGACATAACTGAATAACTTAATTGAACTGACCTGAGGAAAAGGTGGACGTCTCAGCTCAAGCAGTAAGAGAGCAAATGTATCCTTCCTCTATATTTTTGTTCTATTCAAGCCCTCAGCAGATTGGATAATGCCCACCTACAATAAGGTGGCTCATCCTCTTTCCTCATCAACTCAAATCTAATCTATTCTGAAAACAATCAGAAATGTAGTTTTACCAACTATCTGGGTATCCCTTAGCCCAGCAATTTGATGCATAAATTAAACAATCACACAGATGTTAAGTAGGACATTTGTTGGCTGCTCATCTATTTTGCCTCCAGGGAGAACATACTCTATTAATCACTTCCACAATTCCCTGTAGATCAAGCTCCCTTAGCTTCCTTTTTAATATTGCTAATGATTGAGGTCTTCAGACTTCTGGATGTTCGGTGACCTAATTACATGGGGTCCCATAATTTTACTAGATATTCATGAGCCCAACTGTGTGCCATCTCTCCTGTTGTAAGCAGTTGTCTACACCGGAGAGTTATTACTGAACTTTTTGTGAAGCTGAGTCCCCTCTCAGCAGAGCGTTCCCAGTAGCCTTGGTGAAGGCTGTGTCCTTTGGGTGCTTCCAAGGAACATAATATTCTGCTGGGTTTTTGTTTCACAGAGTATACTCATTCTGGCATTTTCACATTATTCTCTTTATTTTTAGAGTGTCTGCCAAGGCAATTTAGACATTATTTATTTCATTATTTTCCAAATTTCCAGGCTTCTAAGAGTCACTCAAGGAGTGATTTGCTCTTTGCTTTAGTTTTCAGGACCACCGTGTTAGTTAGCGATGTCGATGTCCACATTGTATTTACAGTTGTGGAAACCTAGGCTTTGAGAGACAAGCAACTAGCTTCCCAGCATGCAGTTGATTTGAAGTCGTTAGTAAAATGCAGACCTATCTAGCTCCAAAATTCATATAAAAAATAATAAATAAACAAAAGAACAATTTGACTCTATTTTGTGTCTTTTTGCTAAATCCTATCTTGCACAAGATATATGTCACATATATGCACTTATATGTGCAATAAATCCTATATATATACATGCACAAAAGTCAATGGATTTCTGTCCATTCTGATCAACTTGGTCATATACCCTTAACATCACATCATTAGAGTATTCTTACATCCTTAGAGTATTCTTTTGGCTCTGTCCAAACATGCACATTAATCGCTTCAGTTTCTATACTGTATAATGTGTTTCTTCGCTCATTAGGCTCAGCATGTTCCTGTTGAGATTTAATTCAAGTTATCAGTCTAGTCACAGGATAGCAGATCTGAGTAGCTTCCAAGGAGACACCTGCTGCTCTGCAGTGGCAAGGCTTCTACAGCTCCTTCCAGCAGAGGAGTAAGAGCTTGCACTAGGGAAGTGTGGCTATCCTCTCTGAATGCTGAGATCGTAAGATCTGCTGAGCCATTCTTAAGGATCCCACCTAGATACCCCCATTCACATTTCAGGGTCCAAGTTTTGCTAATTAGGATCCTGGACTTAAAAGCTCTACCTTGCTTGGGCATTTTTATGTCTCTAAATTTAGCTCTGGAACTCTGTCAGTTTAGCTTCTGTTCAGCTGTTCTGGCTTTTCCAGTTCAAGTGATAAAGATGTCTTTAAGCTTTCAAAGAATCTCTTTGATCTATAGTTAAGCCCTAACTACTCGTTAATGACCTCAGTCTCTGATTAAAACCACTTAGCAGTAATCAGCCAACTACTGGCTTTGTATGCATTGTTTCCCCTTATATATTTTCAATCCTTGAATTATCAAATGTGCCAGGGGTGATTCCCCAGGTCACCAGCAGTGATAATTAGGCTGTCACCCTGTGCTTTACTGAATGACTCAGGATGGTGCCTTCTGCAAGGTGGTGAGGGAGCCAGGCTCCAAACCTATTCTTGCTGCCTGCTTCCTGCTGCTATTTCTGGCTCCATTTGTTTTACTTTCAGTTCAGTTCAGTTCAGTTGAGTCGCTCAGTCGTGTCTGGCTCTTCGTGACCCCATGAATCACAGCACGCCAGGCCTCCCTGTCCATCACCAACTCCCGGGGTTCATTCAGACTCACATCCATTGAGTCCGTGATGCCATCCAGCCATCTCATCCTCTGTCGTCTCCTTCTCCCCCTGCCCCCAATCCCTCCCAGCATCAGAGTCTTTTCCAGTGAGTCAACTCTTCGCATGAAGTGGCCAAAGTACTGGAGTTTCAGCTTTTGCATCATTCCTTCCAAAGAAATCCCAGGGTTGATCTCCTTCAGAATGGACTGGTTGGATCTCCTTGCAGTCCAAGGGACTCTCAAGAGTCTTCTCCAACACCACAGTTCAAAAGCATCAATTCTTCAGCGCTCAGCCTTCTTCACAGTCCAACTCTCACATCCATACATGACCACAGGGAAAACCATAGCCTTGAGTAGACGGACCTTAGTCAGCAAAGTAATGTCTGCTTTTGAATATGCTATCTGATTGGTCATAACTTTTCTTCCAAGGAGTAAGCATCTTTTAACTTCATGGCTGCAGTCACCATCTGCAGTGATTTTGGAGCCCCAAAAAATAAAGTCTGACACTGTTTCCCCATCTATTTTCCATGAAGTGATGGGGCCAGATGCCATGATCTTCATTTTCTGAATGTTGAGCTTTAAACCAACTTTTTCACTCTCCTCTTTCACTTTCATCAAGAGGCTTTTTAGTTCCTCTTCAATTTCTGCCATAAGGGTGGTGTCCTCTGCTTATCTGAGGTTATTGATATTTCTCCCTGCAATCGCCTCTTATTATTTGATTTAAAATATATTATTTTTTCTGATTGTAAATATAATATATAGATTAAAATTAAATCCTCATAATGCCACAACTGAGAGTTCATCACAGTTAATATTTTGATAGTTTATTCTAGTGTTTTATTTAAATATTACTTAATTTTGATTTAACAGGGTTTAATTGACTCCAGAGCAGCTTTCACTACACTTTAAAATTATGGTGCAAGAGGAGAGGTAAAAGAGAGTTCCAAACACTGTGAATATAATCCAGTTTCTATTACTGCTTTACCCCAAATAGCCAGTGTGGCTCCTCCCTTTTAATAAAGAGATAAATTCTTATATTTTCTCTATTCATATTTATTACACAGGCTTGGAAACAAAAGTGATGCCCAAATCATAGCATCTTTTTCTAATTCTTACTCTTGATTTTTCAAATTTCATTAACTTTATTATAAATTCTTTATTCATTTTCAAAAGGTTAGAATACATACTTTAATAGGTCTCACCATATGTTTGTGCAAGGCTCTTCCTAGAACAGACCTGTGATAGTATGCGGTGGGGCAGAACAGAGACTCAGGAAGGATTCATAATATTTAAAAATGTTTATTTTATTACACAGTCTACACATTATTCAAAGCTTATGTTTTCAGGATTATTTTCAACTTAGAGGACTCAGTCACAAAGTACACAGTTTCAGCTGTTAAAGACTTAGAAGCACTGATTTATCTCTCCTCTATATGGATTTGATCTGCATGTTAATATTTAGCGAGTCTTCAAATCTGCCATTAAAGCAATATCATTTAAATTGAGGACTTCAAGAGGCTCTTGGCTTTTTGTGGTTAGTCCATTGAGAGGAAACATAATTAACATAACTGTGGAACATAATTTCCTAAAGTACTATTACAAGGATACAAGGCATTTGAGCTTATGAAGCCACATATGTTTGCATCAGAAGGCTCATCATCTAATCCAATAAATGCAAAAAAGAAAATGGATGTTTTAGAAGTTTTTTCAAAACTAAAAATTTGAACATAAGAGAATCTTGAACTTTAGAATTAAAAAGGATCTTGGAAATATTCTAGTATTTGATGGCAAATGAGTTTCTCAAGTAACAAATCTACTTTGCTGTTAGATGTCACATGAATTTTATCTTGACAGTTTTAGCTGATACTGGTTTCAGTGACAGAAAAACTGGACAGTCATTCCTTGCTATCTTCAGGAATGCCAAAACTGACAGGTACTGAAGTCCTCTCTGTACAATTGTGTCAGGAAGTCAACCTTCTATATCCATGGGTCCTGGCCCTTATTTATCCATTATCTCCAACTGTACAGTGAAAGTCATTTTAATGCATTTTTGAATCATGCTACTCCAAATCTAAGTTATTACATTGACCTACCACTTGTAAAAAAAATAGATTAGCTGTGCTGGTTCATTAATTTATTTATTCAGAGATCTCAAATAAAATTCATATAAACGGTTTCCAGGATCCAAAGGGGGTTGTACTGTCAAATTTGTGGTTCCATAGATTACAGCATTTGCTTAATATCTTTTAGACAACTAAGTAGCAGGTGGGCATCTCTTGGCTCTGACATGTTTCATATTCTCCATGGTTTATTAAATGCCAACATATTTTATCAGAAACTGCATTTCCCCTTTCATTCAATACCATGGAGACAATGTTTTTGGCCTAAAAACCAAGCCCTTAAATCTAGCTTAGTGCTCTCTAGTCATATATCTTCAGACTCTTTTTCCTTGGCCATGTACTTTCTACTTACACAGAATGAAAATCATTGTCCCTTGAAAAGATAAAAATAACATTGGAGCTTAATAATACTTATTTTTCTGTTATCTGTAAAAATTCTTGAGCTCAAACAATAAATTCTTTTTTTTTTCATGGGCTAAGCAGTTATTTAATGTGACATTGTGAGCTTTAATTCTAAGGTTATATAATACTCTCTAATTATTACTGGATTTTTAAGTGTATTAATATGAGATAATTCTTCCCTGTGTACCTGAATAATCAGTGATACCTTAATTCATCTTTTCATGGAATTAAGTTCAAGCCACATATTGAGTTATAAGATATATTATTTTTTCCCAGTAAGAATTATCATGACTTTTATTTGGGTATATTCCCTCGTAGCTCAGTGGGTAAAGAATCAGCCTTCAGTGCAGGAGACCAGGGATCAATCCCTGGGTTGGGAAGATTCCCTGGAGATGGAAATGGCAACCCACTCCAGTATCCTTGCCTGGAGAATTCCGTGGACAGAGGAGCCTGGTGGGCTGCAGTCCATGGGGTTGCAAACAGTCAGGCAGGACTGAGCAACTAACACTTAAGACTTAAGAGTAACACAGAGAACCCTCCTATACCCTTTATCCAGATGAATTAATTGATCCATTGCTTTATTATTTCAGTTCTCTTTGCTCTGGATCAGTTGATATTAAATTGCAGATATTGTGACTCTTATACATAAAGATTTTACTGTTTACTTCTATAGCTATATTATAATAATCAAAGCAAGATATTAATATTGATATTTCTATTACCTAATCTACACTCCATATTTGCAGTGATTAAGTATCAAGCTGACTGGTCATGGAGTGCCTAGATTAAACATCACTGCTGGGTGTGATTATGAGGGTATTTCTGGATGAGATTAGCATTGTAATCAGTGACCTCAGTAAAGTAGATTATTTTCATCTGTGTGGATAGGCATCATTTGATCTCTTGAGGGCCTGAATGGAACAAACAGCAAATCACTGGAACAAGGAGAAATCACTCCTTTTATACTTGTATGACTGCTTGATACAGAATGTCTCATCTCATTTTCTCTGGCCCTCAGACTGGGATTAACATTATTGGCTGCTCTTATTCTCAGGATACATCTATACAATTGACAGTTGAATAGCAGTTTGAACTGTGTAGGACTACTTATACTCAAATTACTTTTCAATAAATACTACAGTAGTACTACATTATTTGTGGTTGGTTGAACGTGTGGATGCACAACTGTGGATATAGAGCAGGGAGTATAAAATTATACTCAAGATTTTCAACATTTTTCAAGGATATATTAAAATACATATTATTTTTCAAGTTATATTTCAATTTTTATCAGTTCCAATAAGATTCTCCATGGCTCCTTTTCTTTCTCAATCTACAATCCAGTTTAGGATCATATGCTACATTTAGTTATGGTTCTTTAGCATCCTTTAATATGTAGTATGTTTGCATTCTTTATCTTGCTATTTTTCATAACCTTGGTATATTTGCAAATCAGTTATTTGATAGTTCATCAGTTATTTGGTAGATTGTCTTCAATTTAAGGATGTCTTTTGTTTGTTATAAAAAGATGAATCTGATGCAATTTTAGCAAAAACACCAGAAGCAACACTAACTCTCTTAGTATATCGCATTAGAAAACACAGGATATTGGTTCAACTCATTGTTGGTAACATCAACTTGAATCATTTGGTTAAGTGGTGTCCACAAGATTTCTCCACTCTAAAGTTATTATTCTTTCTCTTCATAATTAGTGAGTTAATTATAGGGACAATTTGAGCTAGGGTAAACAAATATCTAGGTCTTCATCAAGCTTTCACTCATAATTTTAACAGTCACTTATGATCCCTGTCTGAAGCAATTATTTCTATGATGGTTGCCAAATTCATATTTTCCAGTGTTATTAATTTGTATTATATTGCAACTAACAGCTCTTTCTTTCTTTCTAGCGTTGTAAACACAGTGCAGTTCCTGGAGAAGGGAATGGCAAACCACTTCAGTATTCTTGCCTTAGAACCCCATGAACAGTATGAAAAGGCAAAAAGGACACTGAAAGGGGAACTCCCCGGGTCGGTAGGTGCCCAATATGCTACTGGAGTTCAGTGGAGAAATAACTGCAGAAAGAATGAAGGGATGGAGCCAAAGCAAAAACAATACCCAGCTGTGGATGTGAATGGTGATAGAAGCAAGGTCAGAGGCTGTAAAGAGCAATATTGCATAGGAACCTGGAATGTCAGGTCCATGAATCAAGGTAAATTGGAAGAGGTCAAACAGGAGATGGAAAGAGTGAACATCGACATTCTAGGAATCAGCAAACTAAGATGGACTGGAATGGGTGAATTTAACTCAGATGACCATTACATCTACTACTGCGGGCAGGAATCCCTTAGAAGAAATGGAGTAGCCATCATGGTCAACAAGAGTCTGAAATGCAGTACTTGGATGCAATCTCAAAAATGACAGAGTGATCTCTGTTCGTTTCCAAGGCAAACCATGCCATGTCACAGTAATCCAAGTCTATGCTCCAACCAGTAACACTGAAGAAGCTGAAGTTGAACGGTTCTATGAAGACCTACAAGACCTTTTAGAACTAACACCCAAAAAGATGTCCTTTTCATTATAGGGGACTGGAATGCAAAAGTAGGAAGTCAAGAAACACCAGGAGTAGCAAGCAAATTTGGCCTTGAAATACAGATTGCAGTACTTGGATGCAATCTCAAAAATGACAGAGTGATCTCTGTTCGTTTCCAAGGCAAACCATGCCATGTCACAGTAATCCAAGTCTATGCTCCAACCAGTAACACTGAAGAAGCTGAAGTTGAACGGTTCTATGAAGACCTACAAGACCTTTTAGAACTAACACCCAAAAAGATGTCCTTTTCATTATAGGGGACTGGAATGCAAAAGTAGGAAGTCAAGAAACACCAGGAGTAGCAAGCAAATTTGGCCTTGAAATACAGAATGAAGCAGGGAAAAGGCTAATAGGGTTTTGCCAAGAGAACGCACTAGTCATAACAAACATCTTCCAACAACACAAGAGAAGACTCTACACATGGACATCACCAGATGGTCAAAATTGAAATTAAATTTATTCTTTGCAGCCAAAGATGATGAAGCTCTATACAGTCAGCAAAAACAAGACCAGGAGTTGACTGTGGCTCAGATCATGAACTCATTGTCAAATTCAGACTGAAATTGAAGAAAGTAGGGAAAACCACTAGGCCATTCAGGTATGACCTCAATCAAATCTCTTATGATTATACAGTGGAAGTGAGAAATAGATTTAAGGAACTAGATTGATAGACAGAGTGCCTGATGAACTATGGACAGAGGTTTGTGACATTGTACAGGAGACAGGGATCAAGACCATGCCCATGGAAAAGAAATGCAAAAAAGCAAAATGGCTGTCTGAGGAAGCCTCATGAATAGCTGTGAAAAGAAGAGAAGTGAAAAGCAAAGGAGAAAAGGAAAGATATAAGCATCTGAATGCAGAGTTCCACAGAATAGCAAGAAGAGATAAGAAAGCCTTCCTCAGAGATCAATGAAAAGAAAGAGAGGAAAACAACAGAATGAGAAAGACTAGAGATCTCTTCAAAAAAATAAGAGATACCAAGGGAACATTTCATGCAAAGATGGGCTCGATAAAGGACAGAAACGGTATGGATCTAACAGAAGCAGAAGATAAGAAGAAGTGGCAAGAATACACAGAAGAACTGTACAAAAAAAATCTTCACAACCCAGATAATCATGATGGTGTGATCACTCACCTAGAGCCAGACATCTTGGAATGTGAAGTCAAGTGGGCCTTAGGAAGCATCACGACGAACAAAGCTAGTGGAGGTGATGGAATTCCAGTTGAGCTATTTCAAATCCTGAAAGATGATGCTGTGAAAGTGCTGCACTCAATATGCCAGCGAATTTGGAAAACTCAGTACTGGCTACAGGACTGGAAAA
>SJXQ01008040.1:15566-52685 GCA_006408695.1 Aepyceros melampus | reverse complement strand
GACTCTGTGCGACCCCATAGATGTCAGCCCACCAGGCTCCCCCATCCCTGGGATTCTCCAGGCAAGAACACTGGAGTGGGTTGCCATTTCCTTCTCCAGAATATGCTATCTAGGTTGGTCATAACTTTCCTTTCAAGGAGTAAGCGTCTTTTAATTTTATGGCTGCAGTCACCATCTGCAGTGATTTTGGAGCCCAGAAAAATAAAGTCAGCCACTGTTGCCACTGTTTCCCCATCTGTTTCCCATGAAGTGATGGGACCAGATGCCATGATCTTCATTTTCTGAATGTTGAGCTTTAAGCCAACTTTTCCACTCTCCTCCTTCACTTTCATCAAGAGGCTCTTTAATTCTTCTTCACTTTCTGCCATAAGGGTGGTGTCATCTGCATATCTGAGGTGATTGATATTTCTCCCGGCAATCTTGATTCCAGCTTGTGCTTCTTCCAGCCCAGTGTTTCTCATGATGTACTCTGCATAGAAGTTAAATAAGCAGGGTGACAATATACAGCCTTGACGTACTCCTTTTCCTATTTGGAACCAGTCTGTTGTTCCATGTCCAGTTCTAACTGTTGCTTCCTGACCTGCATATAGGTTTCTCAAGAGGCAGGTCAGGTGGTCTGGTATTCCCATCTCTTTCAGAATTTTCCACAGTTTATTGTGATTCACACAGTCAAAGGCTTTGGCATAGTCAGTAAAGCAGAAATAGATGTTTTTCTGGAACTCTCTTGCTTTTTTTATGATCCAGCGGATGTTGGCAATTTGATCTCTGGTTCCTCTGCCTTTTCTAAAACAAGCTTGAACATCTGGAAGTTCATGGTTCAGGTATTGCTGAAGTCTGGCTTGGAGAATTTTAAGCATTATTTTACTAGCATGTGAGATAAGTGCAATTGTGGGGTAGTTTGAACAATCTTTGGCATTGCCTTTTCTGATCACACAGATCACAGCCTTGTCTAACTCAGTGAAACTAAGCCATGTCATGTGGGGCTATCCAAGATGGTCAGGTAATGGTGGAGAGGTCTGACAGAATGTGGTCCACTGGAGAAGGGAATGGCAAACCACTTCAGTATTCTTTCCTTGAGAACCCCGTGAAGAGCATGAGAAGGCAAAAATATAGGACACTGAAAGATGAACTCCCCAGGTTGGTAGGTGCTCAATATGATACTAGTGATCAGTGGAGAAATAATTCCAGAAAGAATAAAGAGATGTAGCCAAAGGAAAAACAACACCCACTTGTGGGTGTGACTGGTGATAGAAGCAAGGTCTGGTGCTATAAAGAACAATATTGCATAGGAACCTCGAATGTTAGGTCCATGATTCAAGGCAAATTACTACTACTACTACTAAGTCGCTTCAGTCATGTCCGACTATGTGCGACCCCAGAGACGGTAGCCCACCAGGCTCCCCCATCCCTGGGATTCTTCAGGCAAGAACACTGGAGTGGGTTGCCATTTCCTTCTCCAATGCGTGAAAGTGAAGTCGCTCAGTCGTGTCCGACTCTTAGCAACCGCATGGACTGCGGCCTACCAGGCTCCTCCGTCCATGGGATTTTCCAGCCAAGAGTACTGGAGTGGGGTGCCACTTCAGTTCCAAGGCAAATTGGAAGTGGTCAAACAGGAGATGGCAAGAGTGAACATCGACATTCTAGGAATCAGCAAACTAAGATGGACTGGAATGGGTGAATTTAATCAGATGACCATATTATATAATAGGTATAAATTCTCATTATGTTGAGAGTTTTAAAAGCAAAAACTTAGCATTCAAAATCTTGAAAACCAAGAGAATTCTCACAAAATTTAAAGCTTATCAACTATCAATTTAGGGTCTACAGATAATCTGCTGCTGTAATTAGTAGATCTTGCAGAGATGTAGAGTGAATTTGGTTCTTAATTCTTCATTCAGTGAAAGAAATTTCCAACAAATACAAAAGCAAAGAGATTCATATACTGAATCTCCATCTACCCATTATTTACCCAATGTAAGCAGCTATCAGGGCTTCCCAGGTGGCTCAGTCAGTAAAGAATCTGGCTACCAATGTAGGAGACATAAGTTTGATCCCTGGGTGGGAAAAATCCCCTGGAGAAGGAAATGGCAACCCACTCCAGTATTCTTGCCTAGAGAATTCCATGGACAGAGGAGCCTGGTGGGCTATATATTTCATAGGGTCACAAACAATCAGACACAACTGAGTGACTAACACCATACAAAGAGCTGTCAATACATCTCTGGTCTGGTTTAACCTGGTTTAACCCCATAAATATTGTTGTTGTTTAGTCACTAAGTCTAGTTTAACCTGTCACTCTTCCCATAAATGTTGTTGTTTAGTCGCTAAGTTGTGTCTGACTCTTGTGATCTCATGGACTGTAGTCCTGTGTCGGATAGTCTACAGTCCGTGGGGTCGCAAAGAGTCGGACACGACTGAGCTACTTCACTTCACTTCACTTCACTTCAGTCACATCTGACTCTTTGTGACCCCATGGACTGTAGCCCGCCAGACTTTTCTGTCCATAGAATTCTTCAGGCAAGAATACTGGAGTGGGTAGCCATTCACTTCTCCATTCCCTTCTGCCATTCCCATCTTCCTAACCCAGGGATTGAACCTGGGTCTCCTTCATTGCAGGCAGATTCTTTACCATCTGAGCCACCCCATTTTTTTCACCTGCAAAAAGGCACAGATTAGCGGTCAGGATCCAATCTCTTGGGTCACTGTGGAAATAAATAGCAAAACAATGGTGAATAATAGCTGTAATGACTAAACCAGCCAAGCACTTCCCTAAGCACTTTTCCTGCAGTATCTTTAATCCTGAGCATTTGGCACATTCCCAGTGCTCAGCAAATGTTCCCTTCCAGGCCTAGAAGCACGGTTTACAGCGATAAAGATGACGGAGTGGCGGCTCTGATTAGGAGAGGTCGGTGAGAAAAAGTAGTACCTTATGAGGCAGAGTCCTCCACAAAGCCAGGAGAGGGACAGGGGCTCAAGAAAACCTTCTCCAATTTGCAGCTGAGTCCTGGAGCCTGGAGAGTGATGAGCGGTGTGAAGAGGTGGGAACCAGGCTGAGAGGAAATGAGGAGTCAGGAAGAGAGGAAAGCACCCTGAGGCCTCTCAGCCTCTGGAGTGCGCTCCCGATTCACACGGCACCTCCCAGCAGTTAGCGGTCTGCACAGACTCTTGGGTTCTGAGCTGGTCCAGACTCGGGCTAGGAGGAGATGAGGTCAAGAGTCAAACCTACAGCCATCTCAGAATGATTGTTGTGTTCCACACAACCACAGCATGCCCTTTGAAAATTATTATTTTATTTATTTGTGGTTGCTCTGGGTCTTCATTGCTGTCTGAGGGCTTTCTCTAGTTGCCATGAGCAGAGATTGCTCGCTCGTTGCAGGTACGCAGGCTTCTCATTACATTGGCATCCCTTGTTGTGGAGCTTGGACTTGAGGGCTTGCAGGCTTCAGACTCTAGAGCATCGGCTCGATAGTTGTGGCCTGTGGGCTTAGTTGCCCTGCAGCATGTGGGATCTTCCCAGAGCAGGGATCAAACCTGTGTCTTGCATTGGCAGGCGGATTCTTACAGACTGCACCACCAGAGAAGTCCCATCATGCCCTTTGCAAATGATCTGAATGAGAGTTATTTTTTACAAGACTGGCTTGTGACACAGTTTTGGGAATGGGGGATACCAGGGAGGGTGGGAGGCTGACCTGAGCTTGGCCCCAGAAAGACCACCACCCACATTATCCGGAAGGGAGTTCCCAGCATCCACTAAACTTCTGAGGTTCCCATTGCTGTTTGACGGGTCTGCAGAGAATATCTGGTCTGCAAATCAGGGCTGGCTGGTATGGACCCATCAGTTGACTACCCCAGCAGTCCTGACCATCCCAGAAGTCCTGACCACTCCACCTGACCTTGAGAGCCCAACCATTTCCCAGGAAAGGCTCCAGTCATCAATAAGCTGGGAACGGAGTCTAAGAGTTAAGAAAGGATGAATCCAAAATCAACGTTTATTAGAGAGGAAGGTCTTCCCATGTTTCTGTTTCTCTCTTCAGAGGGCTTTGTATCTAAACTGGGCTTGAAACTTGGTCTCACAATACTTCTCAAAGGGGGAATCTGTGAACCCAAAAGAAGCAAGTGGAGAATTAATTTAACACACGTAGTCTCAGGCCTTGCTACCAAAATTCTAATTCAGATCCTCCAGGGGTGAGGAATCAATAATTAGCTTTTCAAAAATAAGTCCCCAGGTGATTCTCCTTTGGGTGCTTTTGGACATTTCTCCAAAACTGGCCTGAAGAACATTGTGTCAGATAAGAACCTGCTGTCTTGGGAAAAATACAAATTTCGTGGATATCCTGAATGTTCAGTCTGCAGGGGCAGAGTTAGAGGGGGAAAGTGAGAAAGGAAACCCAGCCATCTGCATTTTAAAGAAGCTTCCCAGTTAAAGATATACTGGCAGACTTTAAGAACCGCCCGCCCAGGAAATAACAAAATGTTCTCTTAGAGGCGCCACGGGCTGGAAAACCTATTTCTGCTGAATCTTCTTAAGCTACTTTGGGTGTATTTTCATAAAACCACAGCCCCAAGGCTCAAATAATGAATGAGAAAAAGACACAGTACTGAGAATAAGAATTAAATATACCAACAGTGAAAGTGTTAGTTGCTCAATCATGTCCAACTCTTTGTAACACTGTGAAGTGTAATCCGCCAGGCTTCTCTGTCCTTGGAATTCTCCAGGCAAGAATACTGGAGTGAGTAGCCATTCCTTTCTCGGGGGATCTTCCCAACCCAGTCTTCTGCAATGCAGGCAGCTTCTTTACCATCTGAGCCACCAGGGAAGCCCCAAACCAAGAATGGTTCCACGTCAAAGATTTTTTTGTCCAGTTTCTCCAGTAGGAACACCACACTGTATTTGCCCTCTTATTCATCATACTTTGCCTGCAGGAGTTTTCTTATATCAAGATGCTCAATAAATACCCATTGACTTGAATGTATTCCCCTTTGGAGAGCAATACTTTCAGCAAGGATTGAATTGACCAAAAAATTCATTTGAGTTTTTCATACCAGTATATGAAAAAACCCGAACAAGCTTTTTGGCTAACATAATACTATATTATTTAGTGCTGGTGTTTGGATGAGTTCACACGTGTACATGGGCAAGGGGCAGAAGAGGTAGTGGTGAACAAAAGTGGGTTTGATAAAGAAAGGGAGATAAAACTCAATGGGTTGCTAAGTAGACTTAAGTTGTAGTTAGGGAGAACATAAATACAAGTTCTAATTTTGGCTTACTTCCTCTCTTGCCCTGGGATCTTAAGCAAGCTACTTTCATTTCGCTATTTCAACCGTGACTTTTTTTTCTTTTTTTTAAAGGAATATTCCTGTGGAATTATTTTAAGAAGTATGAAAGAAAAGATTGGAAAGCACCTTTTCCTCTTAGCCAAAATTATGCAGAAGAGACTTGGAACAGTTTGATCTCAGAAATAGTTTCTTCCTTCTTTTTTCTTTCTTTTTTTAAATTTTTTATTCCTCTAAAAAATTTTTAGGCCACACCATGCAGCATACATGATCTTAGCTCCTCAACAAGGTATCAAACCTGCACTGGGAGGGCAGAGTCTTGACCACTGAACCACTAGAGAAGTCTTTGTTTTCTTTTCTTTCCATAAACTAAAAAGAATTCATTTAGTAAATATCTACTGAGGATTTATTATAGAAGGTATGATGACTTCTATGGGCTTCCCAAGTAGTGCTAGTGCTAAAGAACCCACCTGCCAATGGAGGAGACATAGAGACATGGTTCAATCCCTGGTTCAGGAAGATCCCCTAGAGGAGGACATGGCAACCCACTCTAGTTTTCTTGCCTGGAGAGAGGCAAGACACTCCTCTCCCATGGACAGAGGAGCCTGGTGGGCTACAGTCCATGGAATCATAGAGAGTCAGATATGAGATAAGTGATCCATGCAAAAAAAAAAAAAATAGAGGAAAACAATAGAATGGGAAAGACTAGAGATCTCTTCAAGAAAATTAGAGATACCAAGGGAACATTTCATGCAAAGATGGGCTTGATAAAGGACAGAAATGGTATGGAACCAACAGAAGCAGAAAATATTAAGAAGAGATGGCAAGTATACACAGAAGAACTATACAATATGACCCAGATAACCATGATAGTGTGATCACTCACCTAGAGCCAGACATCGTGGAGTTTGAGGTCTAGTGGGCCTTAGGAAGCATCCCTATGAACAAAGCTAGTGGAGGTGATGGAATTCCAGTTGAGCTATTTCAAATCCTAAAAGATGATGCTGTGAAAGTGATGCACTCAATATGCCAGTGAATTTGGAAAACTCAGCAGTGGCCACAGGACTGGAAAATGTTAGTTTTCATTCCAATCCCAAAGAAAAGCAATGCCAAAGATTGTCCAAACTACTACCACACAATTGCATTCATCTCCACATGCTAGCAAAGTAATGCTCAAAATTCTCCAAGCAAGACTTCAACAGTATGTGAATTAAGAACTTCCAGGTGTTCAAGCTGGGTTTAGAAAAGGCAGAGAAAGCAGAGATCAAATGGGCAACATCCATTGGATAATAGAAAAAGCAAGAGAATTCCAGAAAAACTTCTGCTTCATTGACTGTGCTAAAACCTTTGACTATGTGGATCACAACAAACTGTGGAAAATTCTTAAAGAGATGAGAATACCAGACCACCTTACCTGCCTCCTGAGAAACCTGTATGCAGGTCAAGAAGCAACAGTTAGAACCAGACATGCAACAACAAACTGTTTCCAAATTGGGAAAGGAGAATGTCAAGACTGTATATGTCACCCTACTTGTTTAACTCATATGCAGTGTGCATCATGCGAAATGCCAGGCTGGATGAAGCACAAGCTGGAATCAAGATTGCCAGGAGAAATAACAATAACCTCAGATATGCAGATGACACCACCCTTATGGCAGAAAGTGAAGAGGAGCTAAAAAGCCTCTTGATTAAAGTGAAAGAGGAGAGTGAAAAAGCTGGTTTAAAACTCAACATTCAAAAAATGAAGATTGTGGCATCTGGTCCCATCATTTCATGGCAAATAGATGGGGAAACAGTGGAAGACTTTATTTTCTTGGGTTCCAAAATCACTGAGGACAGTTGCCGGGGTCCAGCCCCGGTGGATCCAGGGTGATTCGAAGGTGGGGATGGAGTCGGTGTCCTGGGAAAAAACTTATTTAATTACAGATATAGAAAGAGATTAGAAATGGATAGTGTAGTAGGAAAATTAGTGGAGAAAAAGAGGCTGAATAACTTGGTTTACGTGGAATACCAATCACCACCTACGTAGGCCACAGGCGTCTTTCCGTTCTCCCAAAGGAGAGGAGGCACTGAGGCCTCCCCGGTCCAATCTTAGAAGCCCAGGCATAATTAATAGGCTTGGTGAGTACCCACTCCCCAGATGGGAATTCAGCCAGAAGGGGAAAGAAAGAACAACACAGGGGAATCAGCCTTTCCAGAAACTGATCCCATTTTCTTTATTTTCAGGTTTGCTTATATACCTTTTTTTTTTTTTTTTTTTACACACAGGGATGAATACAGAGTCACGCAGAGGTCAGCAGTCCTGACCTTTATCAAAATCAGGTGCTTCACATAAAAAAAGGTCTTAGGGATTATACATCATCTTCTGGCCATGAGGCCTGCTGACATTTTATGACCCCCTTTTTTTCCTGATAACCAAAAACCTTATTTTTTCCAAGGGTGTTTTTTCTTAAACCAGGCACCACCCTCCAAATAAAGTTACATTCCTATAGGGTGAGGGTGTAGTGAGTTACAATCAAGAAAGGAATTTATTTAACCCAAGGTTAACATGATTAATCTTAAAGGTTAATATTTATTTTTCTTATATGCTAGTTATATTCATTATAAGGGCAGGGAATATGGAGATTTAACAGCAAACATCAGCCCAACAAGTGAAATCCTTTCACCAGTGTTCCCCTTANTAGTGAGTTACAATCAAGAAAGGAATTTATTTAACCCAAGGTTAACATGATTAATCTTAAAGGTTAATACTTATTTCTCTTATATGCTAGTTATATTCATTATAAGGGCAGGGAATATGGAGATTTAGCAGCAAACATCAGCCCAACAAGTGAAATCCTTTCACCAATGTTCCCCTTAAGATCTATTTAGTCTTAAGATAGTGATAAAGTTACATTTTTACATAGCAAGGACACAGTGGTTTATAACAAAGTACAGTGATCTATAACAAAGGAGAAAATTCATTAATTCAAAAAGTCTAGTATTGCTAACATCAAAAACTACTATATTTCTTTTTCTATATTCCAAATACATTGATTAATATATTCCCAGGTGCCTAAGGACGTGGAGGAGGCCTGGCGGCAATCATTGACTCAACAATGAGAAAAGCCCTATGCTAATTAAGACCTTCAAAATACCCCAAACTCTCTGTGCTGTTTATGGTTGAGAGGTAGTAAACAATCATGTGAGTAGTGGCAGGAATATGGATAATCCTATCACACAAGCTAGTTTGTCAGCAGAGAGGTTTGACCTGAGACACCCTTGTCACACCCAGGGCAGGGAATTAGTAGCAATTATTGACACAACAAATGAAAAACCTTCACCAATATAATTCCTAATCAACCCACTATACTAATAAATTCTAACTTCCCAAAAGAATCTGCCTTTAGTAAGTCTAAAACATCTCGTGCCTCTCACTGTTGGGAGGCTGTAAACAATCACATGTGGCCGGATGAACCTATACAGGCAGGCTAGATAACCTTAAGAGGAGTTTGTAAGCTGAAACACTCTTGTCACGCCCAGGAATTTTTATTAACTGGAGCTGCAAGTTAACTCCTTCTCTGAGAGAAATGGTTATGGGGGAGAGCCCCCCATAAAGTCAGAGGTGTAGGTGAGAGCATAAAACAGACTCTGGTTTTGGGGGTAGATGCTCGGGAACAGGGGGTTTCCTGAGGCTTGATCACGCCTTTGCGTATGCCAAGCCTCCTTCCTCATGACGTTTGCCATGGGCAGAGTTCCTCACGCTGGTCCCCGGCAGTCATTCACTTCAGTTCAGTTCAGTTCAGTTGTTCAGTCATGTTGGACTCTGACCCCATGGACTGCAGCACACCAGGCTTACCTGTTCACCACCAACTCTGGGAGTTTATTCAAACTAATGTCCATTGAGTTGGTGATACAATCCAGTCAACTCATCCTCAGTCATCCCCTTCTCCTGCTGCCTTCGATCTTTTCCAACATCAGGGTCTTTTCAAATGAGTCAGCTCTTTGGATCAGGTGGCCAAAGTATTGGAGTTTAAGCTTTAGCATCAGTCCTTCCAATGAACACCCAGGACTGATTTACTTTAAGATGGACTGGTTGGATCTACTTGCTGTCCAAGGGTCTGTCAAGAGTATTCTCCAGCACCACAGTTCAAAAGCATCAATTCTCTGGTTCTCAGCTTTCTTTATAATCCAACTCTCACATCCATACATGACGACTGGAAAAACCATAGCTTTGACTAGATGGACCTTTCTTGGCAAGGTAATGTCTCTGCTTTTTAATATGCTGTCTAATTTGGTCACAACTTTACTTCCAAGGAGCAAGCGTCTTTCAATTTCATGGCTGTGTCCTCATCTGCAGTGATTTTTAAGCTTCCTCAAAGATAAATTCTGCCATTGTTTCCATTATTTCTCCATCTATTTGCCATGAAGTGATAGGACCCACTCTTTGCGACCTGTGGACTGTAGCCCACCAAGCTCCTCCATCAACAGGATTCTCCAGGCAAGAATACTGGAGTAGGTTGCCATTTCCTTCTCCAGGGGATCTTCCCGACCCAGGGATCGAACCCAGGTCTCCCACATTGCAGGCAGACGCTTTAACCTCTGCACCACCAGGGAAGCCCTCGCCCCTGAGGCCAGGAGCGGCAGCTGAGAGGAGCCACCCCATGCCCGAGGCCAGGGCCGGCAGCCAGGAGGAGCAACCCGAGGACTGGTGGCTGGGCAGGCACAGGATTGCGACCTGTGGACTGTAGCCCACCAAGCTCCTCCATCAACAGGATTCTCCAGGCAAGAATACTGGAGTAGGTTGCCATTTCCTTCTCCAGGGGATCTTCCCGACCCAGGGATCGAACCCAGGTCTCCCACATTGCAGGCAGACGCTTTAACCTCTGCACCACCAGGGAAGCCCTCGCCCCTGAGGCCAGGAGCGGCAGCTGAGAGGAGCCACCCCATGCCCGAGGCCAGGGCCGGCAGCCAGGAGGAGCAACCCGAGGACTGGTGGCTGGGCAGGCACAGGAGGGCCTAGAGGAGCTATCCTAAATTGAAGGTCAGGAACTGTGGCGGTAAGGAGATACTCCTCGTCCAAGGTAAGGTGCAGTGGCTGTGCTCTGCTGGAACAGTCATGAAGAGATACCCCACGCCCAAGGTAAGAGAAACCCAAGTAAGATGGTAGGTGTTGCAGGAGGGAATCAGAGGGCAGACACACTGAAACCATACTCACAGAAAACTAGTCAATCTAATCACACTAGGACCACACCTTTGTCTAACTCAATGAAACCAAGCCATGCCTACGGGGCAACCCAAGATGGGAGGGTCATGGTGGAGAGGTCTGAAAGAATGTGGTCCACTGGAGAAGGAAATGGCAAGCCACTTCAGTATTCTTTCCCTGAGAACCCCATGAACAGTATGAAAAGGTAAAATGATAAGATACCAAAAGAGAAACTCCCCAGGTTGGTAGGTACCCAATATGCTACTGGAGATCAGTGGCGAAATAANGTCCACTGAAGAAGGGAATGGCAAGCCACTTCAGTATTCTTGCCTTGAGAACCCCATGAACAGTATGAAAAGGCAAAATGATAGGATACCAAAAGAGAAACTCCCCAGGTCATTAGGTGCCCAATATGCTACTGGAGATCAGTGGCGAAATAACTCCAGACAGAATGAAGGGATAGAGCCAAAGCAAAAACAATACCCAGTTATGGATGTGACTGGTGATAGAAGCAAGATCCGATGCTGTAAAGAGCAATATTGCATAGGAACCTGGAATGTCAGGTCCATGAATCAAGGCAAATTGGAAGTGGTCAAACGAGATGGCAAGGGTGAACGTCGACATTCTAGGAATCAGCGAACTAAAATGGACTGGAATGGGTGAATTTAACTCAGATGACCATTATATCTACTACTGTGGGCAGGAATCCCTCAGAAGAAATGGAGTAGCCATCATGGTCAACAAAAGAGTCCAGAAATGTTTTACACAGTCTTTTAAACCCATGGTGAGCAATAAGATCATAAAATTTTGTTTTTTGTTTTAGTTGCTGAGTTGTGTCCAACTCTTTTGTGACCCCATGGACAGATCATAAAATACTCTGAAGCAAAATTAATTTTATTTGAGGGGAAAACAACAGGTAGAAGGAAACTATGGTGTGTCTCCTAATGGGAAAATTTCTTTAGTCACACATGGAGAAAACAGAACTCTGAATTGTCAAACTTTTCTATTCAAAGGTACTGACTTACAGTTAAAATGTTCCTCAGGCCACCCATTTATGGTACTGCATAAAAATTCTACACTGTTCTGCTGAAAGAGGTTATGGGGTATCATCTCAGAACTGAGTGGGCATTCTGTCCTCCTTTCAGTTTCTTACAATTCAAGGCAAATTCCCATGTTTAAATGTTCTCTTTGTGGCAAGAGGCAGCTTGAAGTGATGGTGAAATCACTGCAGCCAAGACAAAAAAAGAAAACTGACTGATCTCATCTTAACTATCGTTAATGCTTTGAGATGATGCTTAAAATGGCATTATTGAAGCAATACTGGGGAAATGCTGTATTCCTTTCTGCTTTTTCATTCATAATACTTTCAAAACTCTAAATCTTTCCTCAGAACCCACTCCGGCATTTCCAACTTTGGAAGACTGCCACAGAGTTACCAATCAAAGATTTTAAATACCTCCAAGCTACTTTAAGTTTTAAATAATTGAAATTATAATATGCAGAATAAGAATTCAGCTTCTGAGTAATAAATATAAGTCAAGACTCACAAGGTTTAAAAAGCTCTTTTCATTTTCTTCAACATATATTTCATGATCTGCTAAGTGATCATAAGATGTTACTACAGAAAGAAACTGAAATAACCCATTCTTTTCAGTTTAAATGCTACTTACTTGAAGAATATTTGATTTTTGTTAAAAAGCTCATGTGGCATTTTCTGTAAAAGCAAGCATTATATCTATATTATTATACATGATAAACTTTCATGGTATATTTGCTGACATACACTTTCAAATCTGTAGTTTAGCTTACCATTTATTAAACCTGTGAGCTGAGTACTATGCTAGATACCATGACAATCACAATGATAACTGTCATAGTGCTCTCAGGAAACTTATACCTAACTTAGAGGTGCATCACAGAGTTTTAAGAAAATCAATGAAGGAATTCCCTGGTGGTACAGTGCTTTGGACTTGGCACTTTCACTGCCAGGGGCCAGGGTTTGATCGCCTGGTCAGGAAACTAAGATTCTGAAAGCCACATAGCACAGACAAAAATAAATAAATAAAATTAAAAAAGAAGATAAGTACTAATTAAAAAAGAAGATAAATGCTATCAGGCTCATACAAACACAGAACCACAGAACGTACATCATACTGGAGATGATTTTTGTAGAAGCTCTTAAGAATTTTTAGGATATCTTCAGTTGCAGTGAAATAAAAGCATCGAGGAAAGGGAAATGCTTCAGGAAATTTATAGAAAGGAGACTTGAAACAAAGATCTTAAAATAACAAGAAATCTATTTGGTGAAGCAAAGATACGTAAAACCTTAAAATGAGAAGGGCATAGATGTGATAGCAATTAGGGTGTCATCTTGAGTAAGATTATTTGTGATGATCACTATAAGCTTTGATGCACAATCACTCAACAATCTTGATTAAAATTGGCTAAAAAATTTTAGTATGCTTCTTCTGACTTTACTGATTCTGAGTATACTTGAAGAGCTGAAAGTGAAAGACACATAGTCATGTCCGACTCTTTGTGACCCCCACGGACTCCTCCATCGAATTCTCCAGGCCAGAATACTGGAGTGGGTAGCCTTTTCTTTCTCCAGGGGATCTTCCCAGTCCAAGGATGGAACCCAGGTCTCCCATATTGTAGGCGGATTCTTTAATACCTGAGCCACAAGGGAAGCCCATTACAATCTCCCTAAAGTCTACCTTTTAATCATGATAATCAAGTAAGTGTACTGTCACATTTCAGCACAAATATTGAGTTCTAGTCCTAAAAATAGCCACTGTAGCCTATTTCATACTGTAGCTGTATAGTTCCATCTCAGAAGGGTTGATGAGTTGAGTCAAGAATTAAACTCAGACTTGATGTAGTTAAAAAGAAAACAAATAAAGCAGATACATTTGCAAAATAAACTTCCATGGAGTCTTTTGGTGGGAGAAAGGTGTGGTGGAGAATGAATGCATTTTGTTAAATAATGGAAAGTTTAAAAAAATTGAGGTTAATAACATGAATTCAACTTTTTATATATTTAAAGAACAGCACTAGAAAATATAGACAGCCTTCACAATTTCAGTTTCCAAAATCTGGGGTATCTTAACTTTGATTTAGTGTGCACAAATGAATAATTTGACTCCAGCTTAAAATACAGGCTCGTAAAAAGCAGAAGGAAGGAACTAATAAAGATTAGAGGAGAAATAAAATTGGAAAAACAACAGAAAAGATTTACAAAACTAAGAGTTGGTTCTTTGAAAAGATAAACAAGTTTGACAAACTTTTAGCTGGACAAGAAAAATAGATAGGACTCAGATTTTAAAAAGAGAGATGTTACAACTGATACCAGAGATATACAAAGGATCATAAGAGACTACTTTGAAAAACTATATGCCAACAAACTTGGACACCCTAAAATTAAAGGATAAACTCCTAGAAACATACAAACTACCAAGATTAAATCATAAAGGAATAGAAAACCTAAACAATAATGAGTAGGGAGATTGAATCAATAATCAAAAAACCTCCCAAGAAAGAATGACTCAGGACAAGATGGCTTCACTGATGTATTTTAATAAACATTTAAAGAAAAGTTAATGCCAGTCCTCCTCAAACTCTTCCTGGGAATAGAAGGGAACATTCCCAAATGAGGCCGGCATTACCCTAATACTAAAGTCAGATAAGGACACCACAAGAAAACTGCAGGCCAATATCCCTAATGAATCTAGATGCAAAAACTCAAACAAAATACTAGCGAATTGAACTCAACAAGATATTAAAAGGATACTACAAGAAAACTGCAGCCCAATATCCCTAATGCATACAGGTGCAAAAACTCTCAACAAACACTAGTAAATCGAATTCAACAACACATTAAAGGAATCACACACCATGATCAAGTGGGATTCATCCCTGAAATGCAAGGATAGTTCAACATACCCCAATCAAGAAAAGTGGCACATCACATTAATAAGATGAAAGATAAAAATCATATCATCTCAATAGATGCAGAAATAGCATGACAAAATTCAAGATCCATGATTAAAAAACAAAGACTTTCAAGAAACTAAGTAGAGTGAATGTACCTCAACATAATAAAGACCATTTATGATACTGAATAGTAAAACTTTGAAAAAGTTTCCTCTGTGATCAGAACAAGAAAAGGGTACCTACTTTCACCACCTGTAATCAACATGGTAGTGGAAGTCCTAGCCAGAGGAATCTGGCAAGAAAAAGAAATAAAAGGCATCAGAACCAGAAAGGAAAAAGTAAAATTTCTCTGTTTTCAGACAACATGATTTTACATGTAGAGAATCTTGAAGACTCTACTAAAACACCATCCCTAATCAACAACTTCTGCAAAGTTGCAGGATATGAAACACTACAAAAAGCAGCAGTGCTTTTATACATTTGCAATGAATTAGCTGAAAAAGAAATAAAGAAAATTATTCCATTTAAAATAATAGCATCAAAAGCAAGAATCCTGGAATGGGTTGCCAGTTTCTTCTCCAGGGGCTCTTTCCAAGCCAGGGACTGAACCCACGTCTCCTGTACTGGCAGGCAGATTTTTTACCACAGAGCCACTAGAGAAGCCTGGGAAAACAATATGCACATGCAAAAGAATGATTCTTAACTTCTACCATTCACAGAAATTAACTCAAAATTTATTAAAGACTTAAGAGCTGAAATAATAAAACTCCTAGAAGGAAACATAGGGAAAAAAGCTCCTTGACATAGATCTTGCTAAAGATTTTCTGGGTTTCTTGATGGCTCAGATGGAAAGGAGTCTGCCTGCAGTGAAGGAGACCCTGATTCAATCCCTGAATCAGGAAAATCCTCTGGAGAAGGGAATGGCAACCCACCCCAGTATTCTTGCCTGGAGAATTACATGGACATAGGAATGTGGCAGGCAACAGTCCATAGGGTCACAAAAATTTTCTGGGTATGATACCTAAAGCACAAGCAACAAAATATAAGATGAACAAATGGGTCTACATCAAACTAAAATGTTTCTGCAAAGCAAAAGAGACAATCAACAAAATGTAAAGACAAACTGTGGGAAAAAACTGCAAATCAAGTAACTGAAAACTAGTTAATATCCAATGTATATAAAAAATTCATACAATAGCAAAAACCTCAAATAATTCAATTATTTGACTGAACAGACATTTATACTAAGAAGATATAGGTATGGCCAACAGGTCTATCAAAGGTGCTCAATATTAGAGAAATGCAAATTAAAACCACAGTGAGATATATGACTTCATGGCTTTTAGAACAGCTATCATCAACACAAAAAGATAACATATTCTGGTGAGAAGGTGGAGAAAATGGAACACTTGTACATTGTTTGTAGGATTGTAAACTGGTGCAGCAGCTACAGAAAACTATGGTGGATCCTCAAAAATAGAACTATCATATGATCCAGAAATTCTGCTTCTGGGTTTACATCCAAAGTAAATAAAAGCACTATGTTGAAGAAGTATCTGCATGCCCATGTTCACAGCAGCATTATTTACAATAGTCAAGGCATGGAAATAACCCAAGTGTATGTTAATGGATAAGTGGATAAAGAAATGTGAAATTATCATATATAAAGTTGAATATTATTTGGAAAAAAAGGAAATCCTGCTATTTGCAACAATATGGATGGACCCTGAGGGTATTATGTTAAGTGACATAAGTCAGGCAGAGAAAGCCAAATATCACATGATCTGAAACAAACTCATACTTAACAGAGGATAGATTGATAGTTACCAGAGGTAATAATGGCAAAATGCGTGAGGTGAGCAAAAGGTACAAACTTACAGGTATAAAATAAGTCAGTCATAATTAGAGTTAACAATACTGTAGTGTAGAATTGAAAGTTGCTAAGAGGTAGACTTTATGAGTTCTCATCACAAGACAAAAATATCTATGTGAGGTGATGCATATTAGCTGAACTATTCATGGTGATCATTTTTCAATAACTACATATATCAAATCCAATTTAAGGTCCACAACAGTTATGTGTGGACAATGTTATGTGTCATAGTATATACAATATTATGTGTCAATATACAATGTTATGTGTCAATTATATCTCAAAACTGAAAAAATAAATACCAAAATATAAGGGTGTGTGTGTGTATGTGTGTGTGCACCTACAAATACAGGCACATATAAACAATTCACTACAAAATTCTTTTCCAAGTTGCCAATCTTTATAATCAGTTGGTTTTGAATACACAAGAAAAATAATTCAACACTTGAAACTGTTATAAGCTTAGTCATTTAAAGTGTTTGGTGATTAAATATGATCTTTGGAAAGTCTGCTGTCCCTCTCAATCTCAAATGGGCTTCAAATGATCAACACAGATCATTTTGCAAAGTAGAACAATAAGAGGATAAAGAAGAGGTGCTCTCCATTATGAGTAAACAGGATTTGTCAATCATCGGACAAGATAAAAACTCCATGGTTCAAATATTTAAAATTTTCTATTTGGGGGAGAATGAAAATGCTACAATGAGAACAGGTATTTTTTTCCTCAGCCTCAAGTTTTCTTGGTACTATAATGGGAATAATCAAAGTGAAGGGTATCTGTGTTCACTGCCACCTACTCTTCACACCTCATTCCATCACTGGCATACCGGTATTTACAGGGTAGATATGAGGTATTTATAGAGAATCTCAATGAAAAGTCAGAACAGAGAAAAGCAGATTTGCAGTCAGGTAGCTCTGCATTTCAATCTTCATTCTTCCACTTACTGGGTAACTCTGATAGAGCCTTTGTTTACTAGTCTAGTGTCAACACTTAACACTAAAAGGTTACTGTTAGCTGAGGTATATGAAAAATTAATGGGATGACTTTCTCTTCCCTACCAAGGCATGTATATTCTGCTTCTCTGCCTCCATCCCCTCCTTCTTACAAGATTTCTCTACCTATCTGCCAAGGTGCAATAGAAACTTATTTCCTCCAAACAGAAGGGTTGCCCTTTTCTGAAGTCTCTTTTCCTTTAGACTTGTATTGGGACACTCTCACTTCAGTAACATCTTGACTCAGCTGTTGCCTATTTCTCATCCTTCCTTCTCACTGTCCTACCAAGCTCCTCCCCCTCTGTTTATTCATTAAACGCCAGCGTTCTTGGGGTTCCGGTCTACAACTTCTTCAGCATTCACTCATCTACTCATTCTATTTAACAGGGACGTATAATCAAGGTATTACTCTGAATTTTAGGGATGTAAGGACGAACAAGATAATCTAGATTTCATTAGTGAAGTTGATTTGGACAAGCAAGTAAACAAATAAAACAACTGCAGACTGTTAAGTGTTTTGAAGGAAATATATCTGAATGATGGGATAGAGAGGGATTAAAACAGAACTATTCAATAGAGAAGTTATAGAAAAGGCTCTTTAGTTGCTGACATCTATCTAAGCTGAACGAAAAAGCCAGTGGTAGGAAAAGTTGGGGGAAGAATGTTCCAGTCGGAAGGAACAGAAAGTACAAAAGCACTGAAGCATAAATGAGCTTGGCTTATCTGAGGAACAGAGAAACTGGTTTGGGTGGTTCTCAGTAAGCAAGAGAGAGAGAGGTTTCAAGATAAAGTTGGGCTTTCCCAGTAGCTCAGTTGGTAAAGAATCTGCCTGCAAGGCAGGAGACCCTGATTTGATTCCTAGATTGGGAAGATCTGCTGGAGAAGGGATAGGCTACCCACTCCAGTATTCTTGGGCATCCCCGGTGGCTCAGCTGGTAAAGAATCCATCTGCAATGTAGGTAGACCTAGGTTCAATCCCTGGGTTGGGAAGGTCCGCTGGAGAAGGGAAAGGCTATCCACTCCAGTATTCTGCCCTATAGTCCATAGGGTCACAAAAGAGTTGGACACGACTGAACAACTTCACTTTCACTTTTCGGATATATATAGGCCAGGCAGGGGTGAGGCACCTAGATGTTGTTGTTTCTCAGTTATTAAGTCATGTCCAACTCTTTGCAAACCCATGGACTACAGCATGCCAGATTTCCCCATCCCTCACTATATCCCTGAGTTTGCTCAAACTCATGTCCATTGAATTCGTGATGCTATCTAACCATCTTATCCTCTGCCACACCCTTCTCGTTTTGCCTTCGATCTTTCCCAGCATCAGAGTCTTTTCCAATGAGTCATCTCTTTGCATCAGGTGGCCAAAGTACTGGAGCTTCAGCTTCAGCATCAGTCCTGCCAATGAATATTCAGTGTTGATTTCCTTCAGGATTGACTGGTTTGATCCCCATGCAGTCCAAGGGACTATCAAGAGTCTTCTCTAGCACCACAATTTGAAAGCATCAACTCTTTGGCACTCAGCCTTCTTCCCTGGTGGCTCAGAGGTTAAAGCGTCTGCCTGGAATGTGGGGACCTGGGTTTGATCCCTGGGTCGGGAAGATCCCCTGGAGAAGGAAATGGCAACCCACTCCAGTACTCTTGCCTGGAGAATCCCATGGATGGAGGAGCCTGGTAGGCTACAGTCCATGGGGTCACAAAGAGTCAGACACAACTAAGTGGCTTCACTTTCACTTTCAGCCTTTTTCATGGTCCAACTCTCACATCTATACATGACTATTGGAAAAACCACAGCTTTGACTATACAGACCTTTGTCAGCAAAGTAAAGCTTCTTAATATGCTGTCTAGGTTAGTTATAACTTTTCTTCCAAGGAACAAGCATCTTTCATTTCATGGCTGCAGTCACCATCCTCAGTGACTTTGGAGCCCCCAAAATAGTCTATCACTGTGTACCTAGATTACTATTTAAATCCAATGGGAAGCCATCTGAGCATTTTATGTAGAACAGTTGCATACTCTAATTTGGACTTTTAAAAGATCACCCTGGTAGTTTTGAAGGATGAACTGAACGCATTAAGACCAGATACATCAAGATGGGAGACTGCAGTAATCCAAAAGAAAGCATATAATATCCTGGACTAGGATGACAGCAGTGAAAATACAGAGAAGTGAGTGAATTTGGATGCATTTTGGAGGCAGAAACAAAACTACTTGGTAATAGATTGGATGTAAAGTACTGCATGAAAGGAAAGAAGAAACCAGGATATGCATAGAATTTTATCCTAAATTACAAGATTGATAATGGTGCCATTTACAGAGAGAGATGAATGCCAGTAACAAGATTAACGGAAAATTGTGAATTAGGTCTTGTACAAGCTAAGTTTGAAATGCATATTATCATTCAAATGGGTATACTAGGCAGGGAGTTGGGTATTAAAGCTAAGAACTAAGTAAGCAGTCTAAGCTGGAGTTGACTTTGAGCTGTGTCAGCCTATCAATGGTATTTAAAGCCACAGAACTCTGTGAGATTATCTTCAGAGACAGCACAGGTAAAGAAGATGGTCTAAAATGGGAACTGAGAAATCTTTAGAATTTAGAGATCTTAAAGAGAAAGAAAAGAGCGCAAGGTAACCCAAGAGATGGCCAGAATGACGAAAACATAACCATTTCCTGGGTGACCTATTTAATACCCATGCTCTCAAGTTGCAGACCAACCTCAGATCTCTACTTCTAGTCCTCAGCAGAGTTGACAATTTGAATTTACAACTGTCTCCTCATTATCTACATACCCCAAACTGAATTCATTGTCTTTTGCTCCAAACTTATCCTCTCTTATGTATTTCTATCACTGGTAATATCATCTATCTACCCAGTTACTTAAATGGGCATTCTTTAGGGCAATCCCAAAGAATGTTCCAAGTACCACACAATTACATTCATTTCACAGGCTAGCAATGTAATGCTCAAAGTTCTCCAAGCTAGGCTTCAACAGTACATGAACTGAGAACATTCATATGCTCAAACTGGATTTAGAAAAGACAGAGGAACCAGACATCAAATTGCTAAAATCCATTGATCACAGAAAAAGCAAAAGAATTCCAGAAAAACATCTACTTCTGTTTCATTGACTATGCTAAAGTCTTTGACTGTGTAGATCACAAAAAGCTGTGGAAAATTCTTAAAGAGATGGGAACACCAGACCACCTTACCTGCCTCCTGAGAAACCTGTATGCAGGTGAAGAATTAAAAGTTAGAACCAGACTTGGAAAAATGGACTGGTTCCAAATTAGGAAAGGAGGACATCAAGGCTGTATGTTGTCACCCTGCTTTTTAAACTTACATGCAGAGTACATCAAGCAAAATGCCGGGCTGGATGAAGCACAAGTTGGAATCAAGATTGCTGGGAGAAATATCAATAACCTCAGATATGCAGATGACACCACCCTTACAGCAGAAAGCGAAGAGGAACTAAAGAGCCTCTTGATGGAGGTGAAAGAGGAGAGTGAAAAAGTTGGTTTAAAACTCAACAACATTCAAAAACCAAAGATCATGGCATCCAGTCCTATCACTTCATGGCAAATAGATGGAGAAACAATGGAAACTGTGACAGACTTCATTTTCTTGGCTCCAAAATCACTGTGGATGGTGACTGCAGCCATGAAATTAAAAGATGCTTGCCGCTTGGAAGAAAAGCTATAAAAAACCTAGACAGCATATTAAAGAACAGAGACATTACTTTGCCAACCAAGGTCCATCTAGTCAAAGCTATAATTTTTCCAGTAGTCATGTATGGATGTGAGAATTGGATCATAAAGAAAGCTGAGTGCCAAAGAATTGATGCTTTTGAACTGTGGTGTTGGAGAAGACTCTTGAGAGTCCCTTGGACTGCAAGGAGATCCAACCAATCCATCCTAAAGGAAATTCATTGGAAGGACTGATGCTGAAGGTGAAGCTCCAATACGTTAGCCACCTCATGCAAAGAGACGACTCATTAGAAAAGACCCTGATGCTGGGAAAGATTGAAGGCAGGAGGAGAAGGGGATGACAGAGGATGAGATGGTTGGATGGCATCCCCAACTCAATGGACATGTGTTTGACAAGGTCTGGGAGATGGTGAAGTACAGGGAAGCCTGGCGTACTGAAGTCCATGGGGTTGCAAAGAGTTGGACACAACTGAGTGACTGAACAAAAGTTACTTAAGAAGAAATTTTGGATGTTTAATTCTTTCTTTTCTCTTACAAACATCCCATCAAAAGCAAGTATTATTGGCTCTACCTTCTCATTGTATCTGGAATCCATAAAACATCCACATCCTCATTCTTACTATCATGGTCTTACTGTCACCATCTCATTCCTGGATTACTACAATAGACCATTAAATGGTCTTCTTGTCTCTGGTCTTCCTCATCTTGTACCTATTCTCTATACCAAAGCCCAGTGCTGAACACTCTTGCTTGTCTGCTTACTCCCGCCATCACAGTAGATTCTCTTAGCCTTGATAGTCCTTAATCCCCTTAATATGACCCTAAAGCTATCAGGATCTACCAGTGACTTCTCTCCAAACCTTTCTCTGACCTTCATTGCCCTAGTCTCCTACTGATGTGTTTATAATTTACACTTTCTTTAACTCAGAGGGCTTCCCTGGTGGTGCAGAGGTTAAAACGTCTGCCTGCAATGTGGGAGACCTGGGTTCGATCCCTAGGTCAGGAAGATCCCCTGGAGAAGGAAATGGCAACCCACTCCAGTACTCTTGCCTGGAGAATCCCATGGATGGAGGAGCCTGGTGGGCTACAGTCCACGGGTCGCAAAGAGTCGGACACGGCTGAGCGACTTCACTTTCACTTTAACTCAGAAGATTCTCTCTGTTTCTTGTGTCTTTGCACGTGTGGTCTTGTTCGTTTCACTGTACAAATCTTCCCCGTCTCTTTCTTCTTCACCCTTCCCATTCTGGACAAATTAACTCTCATTTATTCTATTCAGATCTTGATGTAGACAGTATTTCCTCTAGGAAACTGCCTTTCCAAGGGCATGTTACACAGTCACTAGAATGGTATAAGAACACCATTGTATCCTTAGATGCATTGCTGTATTTTTCTTCAACATAGCACTTAACACACTAACTTATCTGCCAATTTCCCTCTCTGCATCCTCTACCAGGTTTAAGCTTCTTGCAGAGAAGAAGCTGTCTATACTGGTTTCATAGTCATAATCACAATACTTAATCCAATACCTGGCAGAAAATACTCAGTACTTGTTGAATGAATGATTAGGTACACATATTTTCTCTCCTACTGGTCTATAAAAATCTTAAGATTTAAAATTCAGCATTTTAACATAGATATTTATTTTAGTGAATAAGTGCATTAAAAACTAGAACACAAAGTACTTGGTAAAGAGAAAAGGTACAGGCAGGTAAAGATAAGATACTACCTGGAAAAAATAATACCTGATTAGTGAATTAGTGATTGAGGAAAATGTTTAAAATCTCTTGCCATACATATTTAACCCAGGTCCCATACACACAAAATAAATCCTCAAAAAAACTACTTTGACTATAATATAAATGATTTGTTTAGTTTTTAGCCCACAGGATTAAAAGGCAAGGACCTCACACAGGGATTTCTAAATTCCCTTAGTGTCTGCCCTGGTTATCGCTAACAAGGTTTGTCCATCTTTGACTCAGCTTTGGACTCCTGAGGGGCAAATTCCAGGTCTTATCTACCTTCCCTCCCAACCTGAAAGCCTAGCAATATATGCAAAAGGCACTCAAAAAGTGACTATTCACTGAAAGAAAAATAGAAGAGATACAATTATTCCACATGGTATGTGTATGTGTATGCTCAGTTGCCTAGCTGTGTCTGACTCTTTGTGACCCTGTGGACTGTAGCCCACCAGGCTCCTCTGTCCATGGGATACTGCAGGCAAGAATATTGGAATAGGTTGCCATTTCCTTCTCCACAGGATCATCCCAACCCAGGCATCGAACCTGCGTCTCTTAAGTCTCCTAAATTGGCAGGCGGATTCTTTACCAGTAGCTCCAAGGGACTGGCACCCCACTCCAGTACTCTTGCCTGGAAAATCCCATGGACGGAGGAGCCTGGTAGGCTGCAGTCCATGGGGTCATGAAGAGTCGGACACGACAAGTGACTTCACTTTCACTTTTCACTTTCATGCATTGGAGAAGGAAATGGCAACCCACTCCAGTATTCTTGCCTGGAGAATCCCAGGGACAGGGGAGCCTGGTGGGCTGCCATCCATGGGGTTGCACAGAGTCGGACATGACTGAAGTGACTTAGCAGCAGCAGCAGCAGCCACTATAAACAACAAACAAACCTGAAATGTCCGTAAAATATCTATAACTAAATATTTTATGCCAACCATGGGGAAAATATTAGCATGTTAGTATTCCCAGGTGATTAGAAATAAACTTTAGTTTTTTTATAGCTGTTTAAAATAGTAATTACATTGGACGGAGGAGCCTGGTGGGCTGCCGTCTATGGGGTCGTATAGAGTCAGACACGACTGAAGCGACTTAGCAGCAGCAGCAGCAGCAGCAGCTACAAGTTTAAGATTTCTCAATTTTCTTAGACATCTTTTATCAATAAAATATCTTCACTGTAGAAAAGCAAAATCATACATTTAATTCCATTAAGAAACATAGAAACATATCTGAGAAATCTGCTGTTAAATTTCTGTCCTATTTCCACTGGGACACACCAACCTGGCTTGTATCCTATTTTAGTTACAAGAAAGTTGGAAGTGCATTATGTCAGGTATGAACCTGTATCAAAGGATTTAGATCTCTAAACCTGAAAGTCAGCTCAGCAGAATACTTAATATAAAGATCTAAAGGCAATGAGTTCTGTGTCCGGGATCATCTAGAGAATCACTGTTAGGGTAAGGACAGATATTTCAACTTTCCTCACAAATAAGGCTGAAGACCTATTTTGATCCAAAAATCTGTTATTATGCTTGACTTAGCCTAGAACAAATTCAGCCTTCAAACACTGCCATTCTCATAGCTGGAATGAATGCCAAAGGTGAATGTATAAACAATATTATGCAGACATTCACCCCAGTGCATTCAGTTCTGCTGAAAGCAGCCTCCACCCAAACATACACACCATGCATTAGGCATCTATTTGGATTTCTGTTGTGCAAGTGTAACGTATTAAATACCAAACTTAATTAAACTGGCATGCATTTTAATTGTTCCCCAGTATATGCTGAAATTTAATAGCTTTGCCCTTTTATTCTGTTTCATCTAAAACACTTATCACTATTTGAATTTGAGATTATATTTGCTGACAGTTCACTTCTTTGGTGGAAGGAGGCTGGTTTTAATTGGCACCAAGTTTCCTGCTGTTTCCTCTTTGTTATGGCAGGTCACTATGTCAAAAAAACAGGAAGATACTAAAGAATAGAATTAATGCTAAATTAATTCCAAACATTGAGATTAATTGGAAACACCATCTACTCACCACTATTCAGCCTTCACACACTATTTTACTCGTCTTCATCCTACAAGCTACTAAACAAAATTGAGCTTGCTCAGCATCTTTCCTATGATTGGAAAAGATGCAAGAAATATAGAAGGATAAATGGTTAAATAAAGATGCCTAATAAACTTTAACTTCCTGCACATAAAAGTAATCAAGTCTCCATGTCCCTTATACTTAATGGCAAAAAAAAAAAAAAAAAAAAAATAGATGTTAAAAATGAATGAGAAAACTGGTTTCCCAATTTGGGAACTTGATTCCTCAGAGAACCCAAAATGTAATTCAGAGAAAGATGTTGGGGAGTCTGGCTCAATGCTGGCCAGTTTGGATTGTTCACAAATCCAACGATTTGTTCAGATTTTGCTGAAAACTGTTCTACCCGTTCCCACCAAACCAAAAATGCACACGAAAATATTCTGATAAATTAAAGTGGGAGCTTCCTCATCCTGCTAACACCTAACAACAAAATGAAGGTATTTATAGTGCCTTCCACAACAGAAAAAAAGAGCTGGGCTCCCCTCAGAAACCACAGACCTGCAGAATTGCCATCATAACCAATCATTTCAGTTCCCTCTTATGCTGCCTTAATATAGACGCTGAGCCTGATGTCATGGCCAGAACAAACTGACTGTGCTCTCCGCTTGTCTTTTAAAACTCTCCGCTGCTTCCTCTCTGGCATACTCAAGACCATGCAATCAGGACTGTGTTAAAATCTAGTATTAATTCTAGATACACTCCGAATGGTAGCAAATCTAGTGTTCTGCACTCCAGTTATATATCTTCACTCTCCTTTTATGTAGCAAAACTAGAAACTCATAAGATGGCACATTTTTGACTTAATTTTCTTACATATTTACAGCACTAGTTCCTAAATGTTGAGATCCCATTGAGGATCTTAAGAAAGCAACTTAGTCTTAACGTCCTAGCAAAATTTATGGAAAATTTCAAATGAGCTTATAGATTCTTATCAGTGAATGCTTAGGATTCTTGTCAGTTAAAAATTTTAGCTCTTTGCTTTCATCTAAAGAATTCAAAAAATTGGAAATATTAAAAAAAAGAAAGAAAGAAAAAATTACTCCAAAAAACTTGGCTTATTTTTATCCTTGTGAGACCGGCTGATAATTTATTCTCTCTTCTTGAAAGATTGCTTTCTATTCTGAATTTCCTTAAAAGCAGCATCCAATATTAAATTCATCTAAGGAACTAATTTTCATCATGTTCAAAATTAGGCTGGAGAACTTGGAGAGAGAAATGGTAACATAACACCAGACATCCAAGCCCTTTTCCCATTAAATGACTGAAATAATTAAAAACCAAAAAGAAAAGTGGAAATATCCTACATGAGCACTAAAGTACTAGACAATAGTGACAGCTGAGAAACAGATCCAACTTTTCCTTCATGGGAAATCACTTCATGGGAAATCGATGGGGAAACAGGCGAAACAGTGTCAGACTTTATTTTTTTGGGCTCCAAAATCACTGCAGATGGTGACTGCAGCCATGAAATTAAAAGACGCTTACTCCTTGGAAGGAAAGTTATGACCAACCTAGACAGTATCTTCAAAAGCAGAGACATTACTTTGCCGACTTTAATATCTGTATAAAACATACTGTTATAAATGGTATAAAATATTCATATATGTATATGTGTATATATGTCACTTTTATATATACATAGATGGGGAAACAGTGGAAACAGTGTCAGACTTTATTTTTGGGGGCTCCAAAATCACTGCAGATGGTGACTGCAGCCATGAAATTAAAAGACGCTTACTCCTTGGAAGGAAAGTTATGACCAACCTAGACAGTATATTCAAAAGCAGAGACATTACTTTGCCGACTAAGGTCCGTCTAGTCAAGGCTATGGTTTTTCCTGTGGTCTTGTATGGATGTGAGAGTTGGACTGTGAAGAAAGCTGAGCGCCGAAGAATTGATGCTTTTGAACTGTGATGTTGGAGAAGACTCTTGAGAGCCCCTTGGACTGCAAGGAGATCCAACCAGTCCATTCTGAAGGAGATTAGCCCTGGGATTTCTTTGGAAGGAATGATGCTGAGGCTGAAAAACTTCAGTATTTTAGCCACCTCATGCGAAGAGTTGACTTATTGGAAAAGACCCTGATGCTGGGAGGGATTGGGGGCAGGAGGAGAACGGGACAACAGAGGATGAGATGGCTGGATGGCATCACGGACTCAATGGATGTGAGTCTGAGTGAACTCTGGGAGTTGGTGATGGACAGGGAGGCCTGGCGTGCTGCGATTCATGGGGTCGCAAAGAGTCGGACACGACTGAGTGACTGAAGTGAATTGACTGATTCATAATAGGCATAATAGGTAATATTACCATGTGACACAAAATCTAGTTTCCTAACAATGACAAAACATGACAAACAAAAACAATAAATAAATACAAATAATTAAACATAAACTGATAGCAATACAATCAGACAAAGTTTTAAACTTCTGGGATGACACCACTATTCACAATATTTTAAGCTAGCTGGCTGGAACTAGTTTACTGGCATCTCTGGAGAGGACAGTGTTGTTTTCTTTATCATGTGACCAATTAAATGATTCTCTTTGTCTAAATGTACTCCAGGCTCCTTTTAGAATTATTTTTCTTGCACTCCTCTGACGTTTTGTTCTAATTTGAATCAATTGCTTTCTAGACCTGCTAAAGGCCTGCCATCTTCTCATTTTATTCATTATATTTCTTTAGATTCACTATTTGAATTCTTCACTTTCCACTATTTCTGCTTTTCCTCCCTTATTTTATTTGAGTATATTTTCAAGTCATTTCTCAAAAAAGGCTTGCTATGTTAAATATTAATACATTTAATATTTAATATAACAATCTTAAATATTCTGGGTCCCTATGTATACAAAAAGGTTTTTATTTTGCCACACATTTTGGATGAAAATGGTATTCTAAGTTCAAATTAATGTTCTCACTGAAAGTGAGGCTTTTACTTCATTGTTTTCCAGACTTCAGTGACTCAACATGTGAGATGGAACCTCCCTCCCTGATGGTCACTGCCGGTGCATACTCTGGATTGAGGTATTTGCTGCTCTTTTCCATCTATTTGAATGTTTCCAGCTTCTTTCTATCTACTGGATTTTGTTTTTCTCTAATGAGGCAACACTCATGTACTTGCCATTATGGGCTTAATCCTTTTTGTTTCCTTTTACTGTTTTTTTAACAGTGATGTTAAAACTAGTGTGATGTAGAAAAATCTTGTGAATCTGCCTTCTTGCTAACATTTTTAAAAGATTAAAAATGAAAAAAAACACCACTAGTCTCTTGTCTTAAAATTATTTGACTGTAATCGTGAAGATAAGATGAATATATTAATAAACATAAATAATGAAGAAATAATAACTATTTACATACAGAAGTAGTTGATGGAAAATAAATAAATAAGGTAGGGGAGATGGTATTTTGTACTTCTACCCTTACTTACTTCTTCCTCCCACAGAAACATTTTTTAATCAATATCAGTAATCTAATTCCTCTTTCTAGTTACATCAAAATGTTGAGGCAAGTCATAAAAGAATGTGCCTTTAACCTCTGTTAAATCACTGTAACCTACAATCAAAATAGACTTTAGAATATCTAGAAGCTTAAAGAAATACTGGCACAGTGTTTATAATAAATGATACCTTTTAAAAATCCTTGTATCAGCAGAGAAATTTTATAATGTAAATTGTTCACTTAACTTTAACTGTTACAGATTTTGGCAGACAGTAAAATTAAATGGTGGATGATTACCAGAATATATTATACTTTCCAAGATACTCCTGGGTTACTAATACATTCCAGGAGAAGAAACTAATTCCCAGATCCTTAGGCTATTGTACAGGATTGTTAAGTTCTAATACTTTCTTTTGTAATTGACCAAAAAATGAAGTTGTAAATTACTTTGAGCTGAAAATTTAATATGTGAAATGAAAACAAATGTCAGCAGAAATATGCATGGGCACATGGTGGAAATGACTTTCCATTTGCCCCAAATCTCTTTTGGGCTTCCCCAGTGGCTTAGCAGGTAAAGAATTCATCTGCAATGCAGGAGACACAGAAGAAGTGTGCTTGGTCCCTGGGTTGGGAAGATCCTTTGAAGAAGGAAATGGCAATCAGTCTAGTATTCTTGCCTGAAAAATACCATGGACAGAGGAGCCTGGCAGGCTACAGTTCAATGGGTCACAAAGAGTCATATGCGACTGAGCAACTAAGCACACAAAAATCTCTTTTACTTTTCTTGAACTATATATCCTTACTAAGCTGGTTAAACTGGACACATGATCAGTGTTTCCTGATACTTTTTTATTTTACTCAATTCTATTCCTAGCACTGTTACCCTAATTGTGGCTATCATTTAAAATATACAATCCTAAGTATTCTCCAAGTTTACAGTCTTCACCAAGAGATGACATAACCTTTAACTCACCCAATCATGACAAATGGCTTAACATACGGACTATATGTGAAAATATTCTCATCTATTAATAAAGCTTGTAGATAACACTGTCATTTCAAAATGTCAGCCTGATGAAATTATAAACACAGTCTTGCCTTCTCTTGGCAATAGCTATAGGAACTGTGCAGGCTTTGCTGGTAGCTCAGATGGTAAAGAACCTGCCTGCAATGTAGGAGACCCAGGTCGAACCTGGGTCAGGTAGATCCTTTGGAGAAGGGAATGCCTACCCACAATCAGACATGACTGAGCAACTAACATAGGGACGGTACATCTTAGAAATGCATAATCCTATGTTTACGACACTCATTCTTGTCTCAGAAACTTGGCAATATCATCATGTCCATTGGGACCATCCCCACCTAACCAGAATTACATTTGAGGAATCTCAGAAAATGAACATGCAGGACAGCTGGGAAGGAGAGCCTGGGAATGAAATAGCTAAAACTATTATCAGATAAGTTCTGCTGTGTGCATGAGTGCTCTCACTCAGTCATGTCCAACCCTTTGCAACCCTATGGACTGTAGCCCACCAGGCTCCTCTGTCCATGGGATTTTCCAGGCAAGAGTACTGGAGTGGGTTACTACTTCCTCTTCCAGGGGATGTTCCAGATCCAGGGATCAAAACTGTGTCTCCTCTGTCTCCTGCAATTGTAGGTGGATTCTTTACCACTGAGTCACCTAGGAAGCCCCTAAGCCCTGCTGTCTACAACAACTACTCAACACCTAAAGAAATGAAGATTAATTCATACATTCAACTTCACATGGCTTAAACTCTCCAAAGCCAGAGGAAGAAAATATGAGAGATGCAACACCTCAGTTTATTTTCTAGATTCAGTGACCTTGAGCATCAAATTTAGTTTTACAGATAAGTCTATAAAAGTTTTAGCGGCTCACATCAATAACTATATAACCAGACTTACCAGGTTGCATATGAGGATCTCTAAAGAAGTAAAATCAACCTGTCTTTACAACTGAGGGCTATTAATAGATGAAATAGATACTTGTGACACTGAAGGGAGGTATTTCATGAGTTTCATAGCTGAACTTTCAAGATGGAGTAGAAGAAAGGAGATCCCTATCATAAATTGGCTACTTTTACAAACATAAACATTACAGTTTATAGAACATTTTACAATAATTCTATTATAAAGAGACTTAATTGTGGGATTACCTAGGTGATAAAATCCTAGGCTGGAGCTCCCTAAGACTGTGCTGTGGAATAAAGGGATGTTTTAGGGGATTACTGGAGTTCTAATACATTGATGCTCATGGTCCTCAGAAAGACTGGGAAAGACCTAAGACTGCTTATGACCCCAGAGACTCTGATGCCCTCAGGACTTGAAAAGCCACTTCTTGTTTCCAAGCAGCTGTGCAAATGCTATGATTGTATTTATTTAATTTTTAATTAATTTATTTATTTTAATTGGAGGCTAATTACAATATTTAGTGGGTTTTGCCATACATTGACATGAATCAGCCATGGGTGTATATGTGTTCCCCATTCTGAGTCTCCCTTCCACCTCCCTCCCCATCCCATCCTTCAGGGTCATCCCAGTGTGCCACCCCTGAGCACCCTGTCTCATGCATCGAACCTGGATTGGCAATCTGTTTCACATATGATAATATACGTGTTTCAATGCTATTCTCTCAAATCATCTCACCCTCTCCTTCTCCCACAGAGTCCAAAAGACTGTTCTTTACATCTCTGTCTCTTTTGCTGTCTCTCATATAGGGTCATTGTCATCATCTTTCTAAATTCCATATATATGCATTAGTATACATAATTGCCACCCTGACACAAGGGGGTGAAGATGATCACTTTTATTTAGGCTCACTTGTTCAGCTGTGCTGTGGGGAGGGAGGAACACTGCAAACAAATATCACTGGCATGTGTGAGGAGTGCTTGCAGTGTCTGGGCCACAGTGGGTTTGCCCCTGCTCACAGAGTGTGTGCTTTCCTGGTCTATACTGCTCAGGCTCCAGGTCGCTCTGCTGCAAGGGAACTGTTGAAAGTGGGTCCTGGGTTGTGTGCACTTTCCAGGTCTAAGTCACTCAGGTTCAGATTCTTGGGTACTCCACAAAGGCACCAAATGGGTTGGGCCTGAGTTTTGTGCCCTTCCCAGGTCCAAGTAGCTCAGACGACCAGGTGCTTGTGGAGCGCACTCTCCCCAGGTGGGTGGTGTGTCTTATCACCTCCCTGCCCCAGCTGCACTCCTGGGTGCACAGCAGGGTGGGGAACAGGAGTGCTGTGTGTCTCCTCTAGGGAGTTGATCTCTGGCTGCAACCCTCCTGGCAGATGTCAACCATCCAGGATCCCAGGAAGACTTGGTTAGCAACCATGAGCCTGTTCGCAATTCAGTAGAGGAAGCTGTATCTGGGTCAGTGATTGCCCCTTGCCTTCCAGCTCTGGCTGTCGCCCGCCTGCCTCTCTGCCTCCAGCAGGGGGTGGGCAGATCCATAGCCGGCTAGCTGTCCTCTGGTATTCGCTCAGTCCTTCTTTCTGTGAGCGGGCCTAGCAGTGCTTTAGGTTAGAGCTTTTCATGAGCTCTCTCTCTCTCTTTTTTTTCTCTCTCTGGCTATCCCATAGTTTGGGTTGTTATCTCATGTAAGTTCCTTCAGATTGTCCTCAGGACATTCAGCACAGTCCTTACCCTAAGCAACACAACCGGCACCTACTTGTCAGCCCCCACTTGCTTTTGGTGGACTGAGCCTCTGGGCTACTTCTCATGGGATTTATGGTTAGGCACATTATCTGTGTTTTTTTTTTTTTCCTCTCCCAGTTATGTTGCTCTCTGAGATTCCAAAACTCCCCATAGACCCACCAGTGAGAGGGTTTCCTGGTGTTTGGAAACTTTTCCTCCTTTACAACTCCCTTGCCGGGATGGGTCTCCATCTCTAACTCTTTTGTCTTTCTTTTTATCTTTTATATTTTGTCCTACCTCCTTTTGAAGACAATGGGCTGCTTTTCTGGGTGCCTGGTGTCCTCCACCAGTGTTCAGAAGTTGTTTTGTGGAATTTGCTCAGTGTTCAAATGATCTTTCAATGAATTTGTGGGGGAGAAAGTGGTCTCCCCATCCTATTCCTCCACCATCTTCAATGTTATGATTTTAGAAAGCACTAGTCTGTTCTATTACAAAGAATGTCTAGTACAGAGTAACTTGAATGAAGTCAAAGTTCCCATCCCTTTAGATTTCAAACACAATTATATAGTTTGGTACAGTATTACAGTATTTGAATAATAATATAATAGGATACAGGTCTGTTAATATTTTGTCATTGTTGTTAAAGAAAGAAAAAAAAAGAAAGAAACCACAGAATGGTCCTTGTTCTACTTTTCACAAGATTTCATAGACACTTGTATGTTTATTTTGCCACTATCTTGGTTATAGAATCACATTCACATCATAAACTCCAAGGCACATCGTCTCTGAAAGATACTTAGATTTAAAGTGGTGTTATAATATCTCATTTAATAAAACTACAGGGCATAAAGCATTCTTTTATGCTTATTTTTCAACTTTTCTAAGCCAAATGAAAGAAATGGGTTTGGAAACAAGCTGATGAAAGGCAGTGCTCTTGTTTGGGTGATATGGGGGGAAGCATTTCCATTGTCCCAATACATATAATGACCAACAATGTTGGTAAAATTAATTTCCCTTCTCTGGGTCCTTTCACTCCCTTGTTGATGCTATTCACCTCCTCCCCTCCCCTCTCTCACTTCCCTTAGCTCACAGACTCCAAAGCCTTTTTTGTGCTGAGAAATCTGCCAGTATGAGAATCTAACTATGAGGCAGAATCTGCCTCCATAAAAGCTCAGAGGCAGTACTTGCCCTTCTCTTCCTTGCTGATCACCAAGGTGTTGGCATTTTATTTAAACTCTGCTCATATGATGTGTCTGCTCAGGAAGTTGATTCAGGGACAGTGAAGCAAAAGCAGGCATTAGCTCTGGATTTATTCTAGTGGTGGAAGTATCTAGAATATGGTGGCAAATGAAAGTATCATTTGTGGGGTCCAGTGTCATCATGGCATGATGCCAATAATGGCATTAGATGTTCACTGAGGCCTGGAATGGCAGTTCAAACAAAGCTTCCTTGGGAATGATCAACTGGTTCCTATATGCGCATCCCTTGCAGTCTGTCTGTTTGCTTATTCTCTAGCCCTCCTGTGCTTGTCTGTTTGTTTATAGTTAGATTCTGTTGTTTGCAGTCTAGAACTGAAACTGGGACTTTATTCCTAAACCTCTTACATGTAAGTTATTTTACTTCCTATCTATTCTGACACATAAAGGCCCATAAAATACATCTGAGTTCATTTTTTTACAGAGTATGTGAAAATAGGATCAGAAAGAAAGGTGTGATCTAATTCTCTTACTAGATAATGTCTTATTTGCCTGGAGAACATGCATCTGTAGCTGATAATAGGAGTTCTAAGGTTTAAGAAGATACAAGAACTCGACAACATCTTTGCATGGTGAATATCCACACAGCAGGTCCAGATTCTTCACATAGTCTCCAACAACTCCTTCCCTTTAACTCATGCCAATTAATTTCCTCTATTTATAATATACCCTGCATTTAGTGTCAGCTTCACAGCTTCCTATTTTACATTTTCCAGATTTGGGGATGTGTCAGCATCTCTTAATGATTTTCAGAAATCTACCTTTAAGTCTACTACATCATTTCCTTCCTTGACAATAAAATTTCTTCCAATGTGTCAGAATGTATTATTTTTATTAATAAGGATGCTACTAATAGTAACACTTTAGATTATGCCATGTACCTTTCTTAGTATCTAACTGTATCAAAAAGGTCAAACTAGCCTTTGCATTACCCAGTACACATAGGAGATTTCAGTTTTTATGGCACTTTTTTTTTTTTTACAAGTTTGTATTTCCAATAACTTAAAATGGCAAGATAAGGAAGTACCCTCAGCCTCTTCCACTAGACCTGGGTTCTATTTAAAGTCAAGTCTCTTTGGACAGAAAACAGCTTTTTCATTCAGAAGCTCTAGAGGTTGCTTTCTTCAACTCACAATCTTAGTTCAAAATCCTGCAGCAACAGAAGCACTTGTAAGACCAGGGGATCTCACTCTTCTTTAAAGAAGTTAAGCTGTAGTTTAACTTCTGATGTTGGCATCACCAACAAGAAGACACTGGTTACCAAGACTGTCCAAGTGATCTGTGGACAGAAGTGACTTATTAATGTTCTCTGACTGTGTTAAAGGGTGTCAGATTGGGGCTGAAGGCAAAAGTAAGAAAGTGCATAATTCAGACACTTGTCTCAGACTGCTACTGTGGAAGCACTTTGCCAGCAAATATTTCTGAATTCAAAGGCCCAGCGGCTACCCTTTATAGGGATTTGCTGGAACTATTAGTGAAATTAGATTCAGTGGGATCTTTCAACAGATACAGTTCAAGGATGGTTCTGGTAAGTAATTGAGTACACAAAAGTCACAATCCCTTGTTCAAAAGCTTGCTGCTGCTGCTGCTAAGTCACTTCAGTCATGTTTGACTCTGTGTGATCCCATAGACAGAAGCCCACCAGGTTCCCCCATCCCTGGGATTCTCCAGGCAAGAACACTGGAGTGGGTTGCCATTTCCTTCTCCAATACATGAAAGTGAAAAGTGAAAGTGAAGTCTCTCAGTCATGTCCGACTCTTAGCGAGTCCATGAACTGCAGCCCATCAGGCTCCTCTGTCCGTGGGATTCTCCAGGCAAGAGTACTGGAGTGGGGTGCCATCGCCTTCTCCAAAAAGCTTGCTAAAAAACCTTTTAAGAATCTGACCCCAAGTTCTCTGAAAAGACCTAATATATGACTCTAGACAGTAACCAATCACTTCCCTGATCTTTTCTCTGCCCCAGCTTTTGACAAAGTCCACTGCTTTTGAGTTTTCCTTTTTCTCACAAATTGAGGTAACTTGTTCCCTTGCTTAACTGTAGTAGAATGTATCATAGTATATCATCTTGTAGTGAATTTTAAATTTCAAATTGGGAGAAGAACTTGGGTGCTTTTATATTTCCAATAGGGAAATATAAAAATAAATAGTGTGGTACCTGTCTTTAAGGATGTTACAATCTAGTGGGAGCAACTTGTATGTAAATGGCTGATTATGATACAAGGCAACGTGAAATAAGCATTAACTAGAGGACAGGCTCATCCATGGTAACACAGATAATGGAGCAATTAATTCTAACTGAAAGGGAACGAGAAGCTCCTGTGCAAAGGTGGTGGCATTTGAGGAAGTTACACAGAGTAATTATAAGTTTAGAGGGGCAACAAAGAAGAAAAAAGCGTTTCACTGCTCGAACAGAATTAGCATAGCATATAGGTTCAATTCAAGAGTTTTCTGTTCTGTTTTGTTTTAATCTAGCACCTGCAAGACACTATAGAGCAGGCTCTGGGAGAGATGCATAGAGAATTGACACAAGTTTTCTTTTCTCCTATACTTTAACTTCTGTTTAGAGAGAAATTCATTTCTGTATGAATATATTTGAAGAATTCATAACATATGGCTGACTGGAACAATGTAACTGAGTTGGAAGTCCTTTAAAATCTACAGCATGTGAGATCAAGACCAACACTTTTTTCCAGAGGAAATAAAGAGTTCTAGGGGACATGGAGGTATGAGCTGTTTCTTAAAAGGAGGATAAAATTTAATATGATAAATAAGGGATATGGATATTCAAAATGACAGGTATGGCATGAACAAGATCTAAAGGCAGAAATAATCCTGGCATGCCCATGTGACTGTGAAAGCACCAACCTAGAGTACCAGGTGATTTGGGCCCAATCTAGGAAGATAAAAAATAGAAATTCACGTTTAGGTAAATTCATTGTCTGAAAAATTCAGGCAGACAAATTAAGTGAGCAAAGCAGTCTGAGCATATAATGAAAGATAGCAAAGAATACTGTGGCTCAGTTCAGTTCAGTCGCTCAGTCGTGTCCGACTCTTTGCAACCCCATGAATCGCAGCACACCAGGCCTGAGCGCCGAACAATTGATGCTTTTGAACTGTGGTGCTGGAGAAGACTCTTGAGAGTCCCTTGGACTGCAAGGAGATCCAACCAGTCCATTCTGAAGGAGATCAACCCTGGGATTTCTTTGGAAGGAATGATGCTAAAACTGAAGCTCCAGTACTTTGGCCACCTCATGCGAAGAGTTGACTCACTGGAAAAGACTCTGATGCTGGGAGGGATTGGTGGCAGGAGGAGAAGGGGACGACAGAGGATGAGATGGCTGGATGGCATCACCGACTCGATGGACGTGGGTCTGAGTGAACTCCGGGAGTTGGTGATGGACAGGGATCAGGTTCAACCAAAAGAAAGACATCACTAGGCTCTACCAGTATCTAGAGCCATTATCATTCCTATAGTAAACTCTGCCCTAATGTTGCCAGACCCTCCCATTTGTTACAATGTGTCATTAAATTGGAACTATATATATATATTATATAAATATATATATATTCATAAATAATTTTATAAATAAATTTTAGAAATTTGTTTATCATATATTTATTATATATAAATTATATGTATAGTATATTTTATAAATAAATATATAATATACACATAAATTGGAAATACAGACATAGTGGTGGTGGTGGTTTAGTCACTGAGTTGTATTGAGCTTTTGAGATCCCAGGGGCTGTAGCCCTCCAGGATCCTCTGTCCTTGGGATTTCCCAGGCAAGAATACTGGAATGGGTAGCCTGACCCAGGGAATGTTCCCGCATCTCTTGCACAGGCAGGTGGTCTCCTGTGTTACAGGTAGATTCTTTACCAACGGGGCTACCAGGGAGGACATATATATACATATATGTGTGTGTGTGTGTGTATGAATTAGAATATATATAACAGAATACATATATATATATATATATATTTTTTTTAC
>SJXQ01008040.1:0-15419 GCA_006408695.1 Aepyceros melampus | reverse complement strand
TGAGCGATATATATATATATATATAAACTAGAAAACAAAATTTTGTTGGTCAAAACCTACTCAGACATATAAGAATTCCCTGGGTCAAATCTAGTATATGGCCCATTGCTTTTTAAACTCCACCAAATTATAGAGGGTAAAGACTGTTGGAACTAAAGCTTTTGCATTATATTCGATGGCCATTTAAGGTTACAGAACATAGACGCAACATAAGGAAAGCAGCATGTTTTAACTAGGCACCAACAATGCAGGTTATTTATATATGAAAACTATTAAAGGAAAGGGAATTTATAAGAATTACTGACTGCTATTAAAGTTTTTAAAATGTTTTTCTAGATAAATTCGTCTTAGAAGTCTATCTGTTGTTCAAACTGGTAACAAGAAAAGTTTACAACAAAAATTTGGAAGTATTTATTGGCTCTGACTTCTTTTCAACTGTCTCATTTGCCTTTAAGAAGAAAAGCTGCAGCTGTAAGACTCTTCTCCATTCTAATGGGGAAAGGATTCAAGTTGGGCCTGAAGGAGTACTTGGTAAGTGCCTCTTTATTTGCCAGCACTATGAGGTGCCAATGTTGGATGCCATCATGATGTCTTGGTCAGGTTCATTTGTGTGCCTGTTGTGTCTGAGTCCATGAGCCTGGCTAACTTCGAAACGAGGTGGGGTTTGAGTGTTTGCAAGAGATGTGTTGGGTCTAGTCAGTTTTTGAATTAATAGTTCATAAGTCACTCACAAAAATATTATGTTAATTCACTCTTGGTTTCGGTTTTTCCCCAACCTAGTGTGAAAGAATTGAAATTGATGTTAAAAACGTAACTTCGAAGCTTTCACACTGCAATCCAGAAGGCTTGTTGTTTAACAAAAAATCTAGTAACAGGGCAGAATTGGTAGAATAAAATATTTCTCTTGGAGATTACAATATTCCGCCTCTGTCTGAATGAAATGCAGCCTCCAGATGTTGCCTATGTTTCACTGAAAACTAACTGCTAGATTTTATGAACAATGCAAATTCCTAAAATGTAACAGGGTTTCTAATGCTGAGAAAACATTTAGAAGAGCATCGAATCTTGAAAATGTGCTAATGAGGTACAAAGTCTGATTAAAGCAAAGGTGCAATGTTCCAAAAACATGTTTTGTGATTTAGATAAGTATGGCTTAGGTTTCATCATAGATGTGAGTACTTTAAAGGCAGAGTGTGTAAAGATAAGAAAGTCTCAGTAATAAAAACAATTCACAATAGCTCCTTATTAAGTTATTTTCAGTAGAAAGTGTTAAGATCTGAGAACTGTATAAAAAGGGAAAGAAAGAGAAAAGCAGGCCACATATGCAGACCATTCACTCACTAAAAGATGAACTATTAAGGCTTCATAACATAAAACATGACATTTCAAATTATTTAATTTGATGATTATTTATAAATAATAAGCCCAAGTTATGAGCAGATGTGAACAAAGATGAACATCTTCTGTTACTTAATTGTGGAGGATAGAATAGTTGGAAGTATTTTTCATAGACAATATCCCTCTGGGATAGAAAATCCTCGCATATTTCAGCTTTAGTTAAGATCAAACCGATCTAATTAGCATTTTCATCTAATTTATTGCTCAGAATTCCCTTTAGTGAAGCATGCTTTTGATAAATTTCAAGGAATGCTGTTTTCAGAAAAGTTTGAAATTACACATATAAAACCAAAATGAGAAGCTTTTTAAGATAAGCCAGAAATTATCTTAAAAACTAAAATGACAAAATTGGAAAGTCATAAACTATATTGTTATGTTAATAAGAAGATATGACTTACACAGAATAACTCAGGATTATTCTGTATTTATTGTATTTGGAGCACAGGACATAATTTACCTGGAGAATTTCAATTAAAGTTACACACAACTAATTAGAGAAAAAAGGATTTCTTGCTCTTCTGACTGAATGATAATGCTGCCATGTTGGTTAGTTATCTTGTAAGGTCATTATAAATCATAGATGTATTGAAAAATATATAATTAAATGTGTAAATAACTTTGTTTCATTTTTATTTTCTGATTTCAGATGATAAAATTGATTATGAATGAGTGTTCCCACAACACATTTCACACTCTGGACACTAGAATTTCACTTCCACTTCTTTGCATATGCAGTTATGGACTCTATACTATGGACAATGAAACTATAAATTTAGTACCTCAGACAGGCATTGTAAATATACGAATGTGTTCCCAACACATTATCAATATGGTTACAAAAGAGAAGCAAGACGTAGACACCATCTTGGTAGACTTTATCTAGTTAATTTCCTATATGGCATTTTTCACTTGACTGAAAAGGGAACCACTGATGCATTCTTCTTTTTACTTACAATTCTATTCCCAGAAGGTAGAAGAAAATCATATAATGCTGTACTTGATTTTGACCAATAAGAATGAACCAGTTAAATTTAATTTTAGGGAAGAGATGCTGAGCTACTCTAACATAATTATATCCTTAAGCACACCTCATTGATAAAGCAACTACCATGTACCCTATTTGTGACACCAGGGACTTTTGAGGAATTAGTATTAGAAATATCATTATCAAGGGTTGCAAACACACCTCCTTCCTCTTTCCTTAGTATATCTTAAGCATTTCATTGCTTTAGAAATATTTTCAAAGACATAATGAGAAAACTATCCATCAAGATTCATTAATCTTGTATCAACATGCTAGAAAAAGTAGAAAAAGAGCAACACTAATCATCAGTTTCCTACAGGCTTTGCTAAGCTTACCTTGTGGTACAGTTCTTCAGAATTATCCCTAGTGAAGATTAAGAAAAGCTTGTTTGTTAAGTAATTTCAAGCAGCAGCGTCCTCTTTTCCCAAATCACCCATCTTCATTCCTTCTACTGCTTTCACAAAATAACTATGTACATCCAAATTTAATATACTCTATATTTAACATGAAGAACAATTCTCTAGGGAGAATCAATGATTTAAGTAAAGAATTTCAAATATTTTACGAATCATGGGTCCATGATCACCTCATGCTATGAAGTAATTAATAAAAAAAAATTCAACCTGAGGTTTTCACAGATCCTAGGGGATTTTTGCAAGTAAAACTATTGCCATCATGACAAGAATAGTTGGTTGTCCTCATTCAAATTGCACCCATTGTCTCTGAATTCATATGAATTGAAATGTTTCTTTGAATTTTGTGTAAATTTCTTAACATTGTTAAAATAAGAATTCCATTTAATGTGTGCTTCAGAAACTAAGCATTTACTTGCTGATTTCAGAAAATATTAACTTGGGTGCCACAACCAAAACAAAATCTTATTGTTTTGGATCCATATTTCTTAAGTAATCAAAGATTATGTGAAAGAACAAAATGGTGTTTTGCAGAGAATGGGAAATAAGGCAGAAAGCATTTCTCTGGAGACATAGGACAAGTTTGCTCTGCTTAAGCAAAGTAAACAAAAACCTGGGGCACCAATCTTACAGCTAAAAGAGGGCTTAGAAACTATAGCATACTTATCACATACACCTAATTATATCTCCTCATAGCTCTAACATTAATAAACATTCATACATGGCTAAAGTCTGTCAGCAATTTATAGAATGCATATATTTATAAAAAGTTCTTTTTCTCTGATGAATATATTTACTCCTTAGAGATAAATTTAAAGTCACATGACCATAGGATTTAAGCACCTATCAGATAACAGCAATCTATTTCAAAGCAAAGTGCACGGACTCAGATTTTCTTTCCGTATATCAGAATATTTCGTAGCTAAGTAGATGCAAATATTAGGAAGAGAGCCACAGTATTAAGGACAGAGACTTACCAGTGCTTGTCAGAAAGTTCACATTCCTCATCACACCGTCGGTGTACGCCCCTGGCTCGTAACTGTCCATTTCACCTGTGACAATGTGAGCAACTCTTGCTGCCCGTCCTCTGATAGCACCTGCAGCTCGGTCTAGATTATCAGCATCCTGGTCTCTCAAGGCTATGATACATTTGTTGACATCTTCTAAGATATGGCTCTCTGTAAGTAAACAGATCAAATTAGTTTAGTGGGTTTGTTTCTTTTTGTTTTTGCTTTTTTTTTTTCAATCACACCAATCTACATACTGTGCGTGTGTGCATGCTTTGTCACTTCAATTTTGTCCAACTCTGTGTGACCCTATGGACTGTAGCTTGCCAGGCTCCTCTGTCCATGGGATTCTCCAGGCAAGAATATTAGGGCATTGCCATGCCCTCCTCCAGGGGATCTTCCCAATCCAGGACCTGAACCCATGTCTCTTAAGTCTCCTGCGCTGACAGGAGCGTTCCTTCCTACTAGCGCCAATACTGTAATTTTGTTAATTTCTGGTTGCACACAGGTACACATTGGGAATGAAGAGCACTAACAGCTAAGAAGAAAAAAATGCAGACAATTCTGCTTATACCTTTTTAAATTAGCACAACTTGTAAAATCAAAACTTTGCATTTTTATCAGCAATTCTTATAGATTGCAACTGATTTTAGATTCTGATTCCAATAGATTAGATTTTAGATTTGAATGGTTTATAAATGGAAATTAAGGGAAAATTTTACATTAAAGCAAAATAAAATGTATAATGATGGAACACAATTCTAATAAAAGCAACACTATGCAGATTATGAAACTATACTAAATATAGAGAAAGATAAAACTACAGCATTTCATTCAACTAATATTCATTGATATAAGCTATTTAATACAACTATAGAAATCTTATAAATTAGGAAATGATGAAAACTGTGAAATATATAAATTTTATATTGTAAAGCAGCAACCTCACTACAACTGTGAAAAGACTCATATATAAAGAGTGCTTTACAAAGATTGACTGACTTGAAGAAAATGAATCCCAAAGAAACTTGCTCAAAGAGTAGCTCCAGACCTCTTTCTCTCCTTCCTTCTTTGCATGATTAGTACATGAAGAAAGCAGGAAGTTATTAGTATAGTATAACAATGTGGTTTTCTTTTTCCTATAAAATGAATAATGCTCCCAGACAAAACTAATGAGTGGAGCTAAGTAAACATGTGGAATATCAACAAGCATGGGCAATGATATTTCTAGGAAATTAAAAGGATATTAAAAGAATGTTTCTGTCTTTATTAAAGAATCCTCACTCAAAATATTTTAAGCCTCTATTACTTCAAAACATGCACAGAAAACAACTACAACAAAAAAGGCCTCAGTAATTTCCAGAACATATTGTTAACTTTCTCACTTTCTCTCTCTTCTCTCTGGACTTGTCGATTTTCTGCAGATAGGCTACACAAAACAGGCATTCATAAAGCTATTTCTTTGCAGAGTCACACCTTCCTCTTATTGTGCAAAGCATAAAATCCAAACTATCAAAGAATATGGTCCCTAGTGAACTTCTAAGACTTGATGTCTACTATTCCTCTGCATGCCTCTTATGCTTCAGTTATATTTATTTTATAATTTTCCAAACCTCCCATAATTTTTCAAGCCTCTGTGCCAGTGAGCATACTAGAACCTTGACCAAGACTGCTCTTTTGGGTTTCTAGACCCAATTTCACTTGGGTTTGTATATGTGTTTCTGTGTGTAGGCTTTTCCAACTAGCAACTCTGTACACCAACGGGGTGATCTGGAAGTTAATTCAATTCCAACACTATCTACCTGGAGATGTGTTCTTCCCAGGTGGCTCAGACAGTAAAGAATCTGTCTGCAAAGCAGAAGGCCCGGGTTCAATCCCTAGGTCCAGAAGATGCCCTGGAGAAGGGAATGAAAATCCACTCCAATATTCTGGCCTGGAGAATTCCATGGATAGAGGAGCCTGGCATACAGGAGTGCTACAGCACATGGAGTCAGAAAGAATCGGACACGACTGAGCAACTAACACACACACACACACACACACACACACACGCGGATACACACACATCTGGAGATAGCATCAGATTCCACAGATTAAGGGTTTAGTCTCACAAGACTACCACTTTCCACCCCTACTACAGAAACCAATCATAAGCTATTTTTACCTGTACTTCTGAATAACTGCTACAAACTAAAGGTTCCCATGACCCCCTTTCTCAGACTTTAGACGCTCATCCAAGTTGAGGTTGTTACATGTATTTCTGACCAACTGGTTATAAATCAGAGGTTCCCACAACTCCTTTACAGGCATGACTAATTTACGAGAGTAGCTCAAAAAACTCAGAGAAACATTTTACTAACTAGATGTAACTTTTATAACTCAGGAATGGACAGATGGAAGAGAAGCAGAGAGTAAGGATAGAGAAAGACACAGAGTTTCCATGCCCTCTCCAGGCACTGTCACTATCCCCAAATTTCCAAGGGTTCACCAACCTGGAAGCTCTCTAAACCCCATCATTTGGGGATTTTATGGAGGCTCTATTTCATAGGCTCAATTGATTAAATCATTAGCCATTGGAAATCAATTCAGCCTCCAGCCCTTTTACCCTTCCCAGAACTATAAGAGGAACTGAAACCCTCTAATCACAGGATTGGTTGCCCTGTCATTCAGCGTCCATCCTTGGGGGGTTCCTCAAAATCACTTCATTAACATAACTAAAGACACCTTTATTGCTCTTATCACTTAGTGCATTCGAAGGGTTTTAGGAGCTTTGTGCCAGAAAAAGGAAAATAACAAATCAGTCAGCTCAGTCTCTCTATCCTGTCCAACTCTTTGTGACCCCATGGACTACAGTATGCCAGGTCTCCCTGTCCATCACCAAATCCTGGAATTTACTCAAACTCATATACATTGAGTTAGTGATGCCATCCAACCATCTAATCCTCTGTCATCCCCTTCTCCTCCTGCCTTCAATCTTTCCTGGAATTGGGTCTTTTCCAGTGAGTTGGTTCTTCACATCAGGTGGCCAAAATACTGGAGTTTCAGATTCAGCATCAGTCCTTCCAATGAATATTCAAGATTGATTTCCTTTAGGATGGACTGGTTGGAACTTCTTGCTGTCCAAAGGACTCTAAAGAGTCTTCATGAACACAACAGTTCAAAAACATCGATTCTTTGGTGCTCAGGTTTTTATACAGTCCAACTCCCACATCCATACTTGACTACAGGAAAAACCATAGCTTTGACTAAATGGGCCTTTGTTGGCAAAGTAACATCTCTGCTTTTTAATAAGCTGTCTAGGTTGGTCATAACTTTTCTAAAGGAGTGAGGTCTTTTAATCTCATGGCTGCAATCACCATCTGCAGTGATTTTGGAGCCCCAAAAATAAAGTCTGCCACTGTTTCCACTGTTTCCCCATCTATTTGCCATGAATGATGGGACCAGATGCCATGATCTTAGTTTTCTGAATACTGATTTTTAAGCCAACATTTTCACTCTCTTCTTTCACTTTCATCAAGAGGCTATTTAGTTCTTCACTTTCTGCCATAATGGTGGTGTCATCTGCATATCTGAGGTTATTTATATTTCTCCTGGCAATCTTGATTTCAGCTTGTGCTTCATCCAGCCCAGCATTTTGCATTATGTACTCTTCATATAAGTTAAATAAGCAGGGTGACAATACACAGCCTTGAGGTACTCCTTTCCTAATTTGACCAATCTGTTCTTCCATGTCCAATTCTAACTGTTACTTCCTGGACTGCATACAGATTTCTAGGAGTCAGGTAGATTGTCTTGTATTCCCATCTCTTAAAGAATTTTCCACCACATGTTGTGGTCTACATAGTCAAAGGCTTTGGCATAGTCAATAAAGCATATGTTTTTCTGGAACTATCTTGCTTTAGGATGATCCAAAGGATTTTGGCAATTTGATCTCTAGTTCCTCTGCCTTTATTCAATCCAGCTTGAACATCTGGAAATTCACAGTTCATATACTATTGAAGCCTGACTTGCAGAATTTTGACTTACTTTGCTAGCATGTGAGATGCGTGCAATTGTGCAGTAGTTTGAACATCACTGGCATTGCCTTTCTCTGGGATTGGAATGAAAACTGGCTTTTTCCAGTCCTGTGGCCACTGCTGAGTTTTCCAGATTTGCTGGCATATTGAGTGCAGCACTTTAACAGCATCATCTTTTAGGATTTGAAATAGCTCAACTGGAATTCCATCACCTCCACTAGCCTAGTTCCTGGTGATGCTTCCTAAGACAGACTTGACTTCACATTCCAGGATGTCTGTCTCTAGGTGAGTGATCACACCATCATGATTATCTGGGTCATGAAGTCTTTTTTGTATAGTTCTTCATGTATTTTTTCCACCTCTTCCTAACAACTTCTGCTCCTTAGGTCCATATAATTTCTATTCTTTATTTGCTCATCTCTACATGAAAACTTCCCTTGTTATCTCTAAATCTTGAAGAGATCTCTAGTCTTTCCCATTCTATTGTTTTCCTCTATTTCTTTGCACTGATCACTGAGGAAAGCTTTCTTGTCTCTCCTTGCTGTTCTTTGGAACTCTGCATTCAAATGGGTTTATCTTTTCTCCTTTGCTTTTCACATCTTTTCACCACATTTAAATGGTTATATCTTTCCTTTTCTCCTTTGCCTTTTGCTTCTCTTCTTTTCATAGCTGTTTACAAAGTTTCCTCAGACAACCATTTGCTGTCTTGCATTTCTTTTTCTTAGGGATGGTCTTGATCACTACCTACTGTACAATGTCATGAACCTTAGTCATTAGTTCTTCAGGCACTCTCTCTATCAGACCTAATCCCTTGAATCTGTTTGTCACTTCCAATGCATAGTTATAAGGGATTTGATTTAGGTCATACCTGAACTAGTGGTTTTCCCTACTTTCCTCAATTTAAGTCTGAATTTCCCAATAAGGAGTTCATGATCTGAGCCACAGTCAGCTCCTGGTCTTTTTTTTTTTCTGACTGTATAGAACTTTTCCATCTTTGGCTGCAAAGAATACGATCAATCTGCTTTCCATATTGACCATCTGGTGATGTCCTTGTGTAGAGTCTTCTCTTGTGTTATTGGAAGAGGGTATTTGTTATGACCTGTGCCTTCTTTTGGCACAACTCTATTAGCCCTTGCCCTGCTTCATTCTGTACTCCAAGGAGAAATTTACCCATTACTCCAGGTATTTCTCTACTTCCTACTTTTGTATTTCAGTCCCCTATAATGAAAATTGCATCTTTTTTGGGTGTTAGTTCTAGAAGGTCTTGTAGGTCTTCATAGAACTGTTCAATTTCAGCTTTTTCAGCATTATTGTTCAGGGCATAGACTTGGATACTATGATACTGATGGTTTGCATAGGAAACAGAGGTCATTTTGTCGTTTTTGAGATTGCATCCAATTGCTGCATTTTAGACTCTTGTTAACTATGACAGCTACTCCATTTCTTCTAAGGGATCTTGTCCACAGTAGTAGATATAAGGATCATGTGAGTTAAATTCACCCATTCCAGTCCACTTTAGTTCGCTGATTCCTAACATGTCAATGTTCACTGTTGCCATCTCCTGTTTGACCATTTCCAATTTGCCTTGATTCATGGACCTAATGTTCCAGGTTCCTATGCAATATTGCTTTTTATAGCATTGGACTTTGCTTCCATTACCAGTCACATCCACAACTGGCTGTTGTTTTTGCTTTGGCTCCATCTCTTCATTCTTTCTGGAGTTATCTCTCCACTGATCTCCAGTAGCATATTGGGCACCTACCAACCGGGAGCCTTCATCTTTCAGTGTCCTATCTTTTTGCCTTTTCCTACTGTTCATGGAGTTCCCAAGGCAAGAATACTGAAGTGGTTTGCCATTCCCTTCTCCAGGGGACCATGTTTGCTCAGACCTCTCCATCCTGACCCGGCCGTCTTGGGTGGCCCTACAGAGCATGACTCATAGTTTCATTAACTTAGACAGGCTGTGGTCCATGTGATCATATTGGTTAGTTTTCTGTGATTGTGGTTTCAGTCTGTCTACCCTCTGATGGAGAAGGATAAGAGGCTTAAGGAAGCTTCTTGATGGGAGAGACTGATACATATTTTTTTATTCCAAACCATAATATCACAGTTGCCAATCCTCTCTGGCCTGCTTGCTCATAGTATTCTTTCAATACACTAGTTAAATGCCCTGCCTCAGGACAGGCAAATTCAGTTCTATGATGTTTGGGTTTCACATAAAATAGTTTACATGTTTCATTAGAGCTTCTTTCTGTGTTTTAATGATGTACAAATGAAACTATCTCTCCAGTAGACTGGCAAATAAATACAAGTGCAGGAATTTTAACTTATTCCTTGAGGTATCTAGCCCTTGGCACAGTACAAGGCATCTGTTAGGATAATAAGAATGTCTATTGAATGAATGAATGAATTCTTCTTATAAGGTGCACCTGGGGATTGTAAATTATTTTGTCTAAATCCTAAATTATGGGTTATAAACATTGGTAGACACATTTCTGTAGCCTTAAATTTGGTCAATTTAACCTATATTAAGGGCAGTAGTTCATTTGAATAAAAATGATTAAGTACTGAAAACCTTCATTATAAAATCACTGGAGTTTTAACCTAATTTGTAGCATTCAGCTATGAATGTGTCATTAAGGCCTATAATAAATCCAGGCACAGTCCAATCTCAACAGAAAGCACATGTGTATCATCACCATCATGTTTCCCCTGGAACTGAAGTACAAGTATAATAAATGTGGAAGGCATAATAATTACCAGTTTTAAAGAAATCCACAGATGACCCTTTAATAACACATTAAGAAACTGTTACTTTCCAAGTATGCTAGGAAGATTAAAATATATTAAAAAATATATATATGTACTCAATAAATGTTTAATCTGTATTCACTACCATTGCTTAATTTTAGATTGCAGAGTTGTTTCTTTGCTCAGTTCTATGAAAGTGAAAAGATATTTAGGAAAGAAAAAACAGTGCTCATTCTTAGATTAATGATCTAATAAACTCAGTAATTTCTGTTTAATTAAAGGTGAAATCATAGCTGTCATGAACTATTTTTTCTATGATTTTGCACAGGAAAAATGCACAAAGAATATTTACTAACAATGATTAAATGTTCAGTTTTTCTATAAAACAAGGAGATATGTACTTACAAATCATTTTATTACTTTAAGCAGAGAATAAAAAATACAATAATAATTTTTCTGATTTTTTTTTGTTGGCCTTATAGAAGGTTCTGTGGTTATTTCTTTAGATTGAGCAACACAGTCAAAAGCCATAGTGTTAATTGTGGTGAAGAATTATAGAGGTAAAGTCAGATATGAAAACAAAAATCTTACATGAAAATATCCAACGTAAAATAAGAGGAAAATGACAAGAAGCATATAACAGATTTTATCTGAAGCAGTTATATTGAGAACATTGGAGGTGATGACTAAATGATCTTTTGAATTACTAATATTAAATACAGCACAGAAACATTAAGAAAGGTTTGCAAGATTTCCATTATTGTGACACTTTCCCATTATGCTAAATGTTTCACAAAATGCCAGCAACAATTATTTGCATGAAAGGCTAAACATAGAGTGCAAGAAAAAAAAAAAAAAAAAAGGGCACTTCCCACCTACACAGAAACTAAACATTAAGTTAATTTCTTAAAAACAATTATTTCTTTACTAGTCATATTTCAGGTGAATTTAAGTATTTAAAAAGACCTTCATGACAGCTGAAGGTTTTAGGTCTAGCATTATAACCCCACATCTCTAGCAAGGAAATAAAACACCAAATACTCTGTGAAAAACTTCTACTGGTGTATCTCTTCAGTCTTTGCTGTTGGAATGAGTTTACTCTTTTGTTGTGGTTGTTTAGTCACTAAGCCATGTCCAACTTTTGTGACCCCATGGACTGAAGCCCTCCAGGCTCCTCTGTCCATGGGATTTTCCAGGCAAGAATGTTGGAGTGGCCTACCATTTCCTTCTTCAGGGGGATCTTCACCTCCCAGGGATCCAATGTACATCTCCTACATTAGCAGGCAGGTACTTTACCACTAAACCACTGGGGAAGCTCTCCAGACATATGAAAATCATTAGGAGCCACCTCCAAATTTACTTTTTTCTCAATTACAGGTGTCCCTGGACTCAACAATTACTTAATATTTACAATGAGGTTTAAAAGAAAGAAAATGTGATTATAAAACAAGTATACTCAGCAACTGTTGACCCTTGAACAAGGTTGGGGTTAACTTGACAATAACTTGTAGCTGAGTCTCCATATCCCCAGTTCCTCTGCAGATTCAACAAACTCTGGACAGTGTAGTACTGTGATATTTACTATTGAAAATTATCCTTGTGTAAGTGGACCTGTGCAGTTCAAACCCATGTTTTTCAAGGGTCAACTGTATTATACATTTTGAAGGATTAGTTGAAGATATGTCTTAATCGCTTCAGAGTGTCAGCTTAACATTTGAGTTGGAGTGAGTGATGAAATGTCCTGAAGCACATTATTTTAAGAGCATAGAATTGCTGAACTACTAGCAATTTCTATCGTTCATTTTATAGCTATTCTGAGATGCAAAGGGTGATTTCTGTTTTGCTGGAAAACAGTAATAAACAGGGCAATAAAGGAACTGATCTTAGACTACAAGATATTTCATTTGTTGCAGACTTCTCCGGGTGACTCCATCTTTAGTCACTGCAGCAAGTTTAGCCACAATAAAATTTTGAAATACACATAAATGCTTTCTACAATTTTTTAATTCTTTAGTTTTCTACAATTAAAGATAGAACTTGCCTCAAGGAGAGTAGAAACAAACAAAATCCAGTGAGAGAAGTTAATTTATTGACTTTTAACCTCTAAAGCAGAATTGTATAAATCCATAGCCCAAAGAACAGACCTAAAGTGGAAGCACATTTCATTCGCAAAAGCCATACTTATTTGAGGGGTTGTTGTTCAGCTGCTCAGTTGTGTCTGACTCTTTGCAACCCCATGGACTGCAGCACACCAGGTTTCCCCATCCTTCACCATCTCCCAGAGCTTGCTCAAACTCATGTCCATTGAGAGGTAAAAGTTGCTTTATTTTAATTCCCAAAGCTGGGCTTTGAATAGATCAATGGCAAAACCTAAAGAGGTAGAGTGTCTACGCTATAATCCATTGAATGGGCAATAATATACCACCAACTGTTTCTTCCCCTGATATGTGCATATGTAAAACAAAACTCTAAGAAGAAAAGAAGAGAGAAAAGAATATTTTAATAAAGAGAAAACTTTTATTCTAAAGAGACTGTGTTTTAAGCCAAAAGAAGTTAGATTTCTTATATTGGCAAGATAAAGATTAGCAACTCATTGTACATGAGCTCAGAGATTTAACTAATTTTAATTATAAGAAAATAAGTTTCCATTTTTTACACTTGGCTCTATACCTGTAAATTTAAAATTCATTACATAGGCAACTACACAATAATTTTATTTTCTCTTTTAACAAAAATGCATGAAGCTAAAAAGCTAATGGAAAACACCAGTATATGTTAAATTGCTGTTTGTGTATCTAAAGGTGGCCCAAATTTCTTTTTAGTAAGATTTGATCTTCAAAATTGTTCTCCTAATTAACTAATATCCTACATAAAGATTTAGGCAAGTGCTATTTTGAGAATAAAGAACATGTATGTAGCTAAATGCAAAACCTTTTGAAATTTTGCATCCTGTTTCTACATCCTTAAAACCTTCCTCTATCTCCTTTCCTAAGACTAAGTATTATGATATGTTAGAAATTGTAGATTATATGGATGATAAATAGGCAAACCCCTGTCTGTAAAAGGTTTACAATCCAGTAACCAGAATTACTAATTTTTAAAAAATTTTAATTGAAGTATATTTGATGTAAAATATTATACAAGTTGCAGGTTTAGAATATTCTGATTTACAATTTTTAAAAATTTTGCTCAATTTGTAGCTATTATAAAATACTGGTAAGAATTACTCTCTTTCATTGTCTTTTGCTGCTGCTAAGTCTCTTTAGTCACGTCCGACTCTGTGCAACCCCAGAGACGGCAGCCCACCAGGCTCCTCCATCCGTGGGATTTTCCAGGCAAGAATACTGGAGTGGTTCCTTCTCTAAGGCTTGACAGTGAAAAGTCAAACTGAAGTCGCTCAGTTATGTCCAATTGTCTTTTATTCTCCCCCAAAGAAAATAGTCAAAATTATCCCTTCATCTTATCATTTTATCATCAAGTTTTGTTAATCTTTATCAGTTTGTTAAACTTTAAAGTTTGCTCATATTCACTATAAGCCATTTATTCTTCATTGGACTTGAACCAGCTCAGACTTACTTGACACACTTCTGACAACAATCAAAAGAAACAAAAAGATTGCTATTCCCAAACTAGTTTTTTACCAAACTATACTTAAAGGAATTCTGGAGAATTTATTATAAAACTAGTATACTCAGCAACTGTTGACCCTTGAACAATGTTGGGGTTAACCTGACAATAACTTGAAGCTGAGTCTCCACATCCGCAGTTCCTCTGCAGATTCAACAGACCCTGGACAGTGTAGTACTTGTCCTCAGACACTGTGAACCACACATACCTGGCAGATAATCTAATTCTCCAGCAGTGCGTGTCTTTCTTCCACTCGCTATTTACTATTGGTTAGGAAATCATACAATTCTGCAGATGCTTAATTTGTTTAAAAGAGATAGCAAAGCTATCTCTTTTAAAGTAATTCTTGGCCCATAGGAATGCAAATAAATTTTTGATAGAGATGGGAATGATTTTTATGGAAAACAATACCCTAAAGCTTGCATTTTTACTACTCTGTCAGACCATTAGCCAGTTTTTCTCTAAGATATTTTATTTAGCCATTCCTTCTTTATCAGTTCTCCTTAAACAAGCATTATTGTGTCTCCCAATAATAACTTGTAACACTTTAAATCTGTTAAAATCTTGCTTTCGATTTTGAAAAATTATACTTTATGTGTTTTGTCTTGGTAGCTACTAATTTTTCAAGTATTTTTTCTATACCAGGGAAAAATGTGAATGATAAATTAAACGTGGAATCATAAATCTACATGTAAGATGCAAAACTTTAAAACTCTTAGGAGAAAATGTAGGTTAGCTTTGAATTTGGAAATGACTTTTTTTTAAATTAATTTTTATTTTTTTAGTTTGTTTTGCTTTACAATACTGTATTCATTTTGCTATACATTGACTTGAATCAGCCACGAGTATGCATGAACTCCCAATCCCGACCCCCACCTCCCCTCTCCCGCCCCACACCCTCTCTCTGGATCATCCCCGTGCATCAGTCTCAAGCATCCTGCATCCTGCATCAAACCTGGCCTGGCGATTCGTTTCACTTATGATATCACACATGTTACACTGCCACTCTGCCAACCCATCCCACCCTCTCCCTCTCCTACAGAGTCCAAAAGGCCGTTCTATACATCTGTGTCTCTTTTGCTGTCTTGCGTACAGGTTTATCATTACCATCATTCTAAATTCCATATATATGTGTAAGTATACTGTATTGGTGTTTTTCTTTCTGGCTTACTTCACTCTGTAT